>JAMYHX010000644.1:0-19591 GCA_025529335.1 Rhizopus sp. PT2906
AAAGGATACATTGTCTACCCACCAAGATTTATTACGATTAGCATTATTTGGTATGAATGAAATTGAGGATAACAATGCTAAATGCATCTTACTTGTACAGGTCATAGGTAAAGTAGATCCTAAATGGCTATGTTGCCGAAACGAAGACTAAGGATGTAGTGGCTCCCCTCCCATGGTACAGAAGACTCTTTTGAAGCCTATCCCTGCCACCAGTTCTCAAAACACAGTGAATGCACGCATAGAAAGATATAAAGAGAACAATAAGTAGAAATTTTTTATTTTTATATTACTGAGAATAAAGTGCGGCTAGAAAGCCTATAACCACATCCGAGGTCGGAGTGGAGGCAACGGCGATTGTGGTAGGCACGACCCACAATCAACATTATATTTTTCATATTTTGCTTATAAATATATATATGTTAGACGCTGTCATAATATACTATGGAACACACAAATGGTCCCAAAATTATCTTTGAAATTTCAAAAATCAAAATCCCACTATCTATGCAAGATTTACCAGGATTTATCATGAAACTTGATGATCTGAAAAACCTCAGTCAATTCTACAATCGTTACTGCGTCAAAAAATACAACACAACCAACAACATGAAAAGGAAATTTTCAATTGGAAATGTAGAGCTTGATAAAATAATCAACATTCACAAGCCAAAAAGCTTAAGAGTATCCGTTGATTTTTAAGCATAAAAATCCTTTCATTATAAACTAATCTAGTATCATTTTACTCATCACACTTTGCTATGCTAGCTATTCAATTTGTTTTTTTTTTCCTTCAGGGAGATGAAAGTAAATGACCATTTTAGCAAATTGTTTGTCGTACCTAATACAATCTCAGTTGGATCCACTTCGTCTTCTAATGTGATAGATGCTCTCAGAGCCACGCTTTATTTTCTTATGTAATAAATTTATATTTCTCTTTCTTCCCTATATCTTTCAAAGCCGCGCATCGTGGATCAACTATGGACAATATCAATGCTTCAAATGAACAAGAAGAATCACAATCAATCTTTACTCGTTCCGAAGTCGACGAACTCCTCTGTGAACTGGAGGAACGAAGAGAAACAAAGAAACAATTACAGGTCATCGGGAGTGATCTCCCAGTGGATATCAGCAAAACCTTGGATGGACAAAATACGTCGCAACTCAAGGAAATCTTTAAACAATACAAGAGAGGGATCTATCGCTACAATCATGGTGAATGGACCACAGCAGAACAAATTAACAAGGAATTTATCCCAGAACTCAAAAATTGGAAAGTGGACGCATACCAACTCGTACATACCGTATATAAGATCACAGAATCAACAAGAATTCAAGCTCGAGAATCTACAGAACTCTTCGAACAACTTCATTACCTTCAATATAAAGCAGAATTTGGCTCATCAGAAAACAGAGACATCTTCAACAATACCATTGATCAAGCCCAACAACTTGCAGTCTTCAGTTATGGATCAGCCAAAGAGGCTGCGATCAAAGCACTTAAATTACCAACAAGCATTAAACATCTAGAACCTACATCAGAAGAAGATGGAAAGAAAAATTCGTTTGATAACGAATTTGTTGAATGACTTCAAAAAGCTTGATTTGAAGACAGGGTCATTAAAGATGCATCATCGTTCAAAGGAAACTTCAACAGCAGAGGATTCCATAATGGAGGTTTCAGAGGAAGAGGCAATTCACGTGGTGGACATTGGCGCAGGAACTGGGTCCGCGATCAGTCTTTTCAACAAGGAGAAAGAAGAAGAGGTGCTCCTTATTCTCAACGACGAGATGATACCTCTACAACGTCAGGAGCTTCAACAGCCAACGATAGCAAGTAACTCAACAACACCTCCATTCATTACAAAGGACTATACAGCAGCAAATAGATCCTCAACATCAGATACAACAACAGTTACAACAGCCTCATCATCATCAAACACTAAACACCTTGAAACACAAACAGAATTATATAATTCCACAACAAACACAGCATTACATAATTCCACAGGACGGTATATTGCCCGGAGGTCGCCTGACATATTTTTACAACCATTGGACAAAGACAGCATTTCACTAATGGCCATTATCCATTGTGAAAGAAGGGTACAAGATTCAATTTGCCTCCCATCCAATCCCATGGAGAACCAACTCACCAAAACCAACAGTAACCGATCAACAATCAACATACGAAGTTATCGAAAAGTTCCTAGTAGCGGGTATCGTAGAGCTTATGCCTACGCAATCAGAAAAGTACCTGTCAAAATTCTTCACAATTCAAGAAAGTACCAAGAGACGTCCAATCCTAGATTGCCAGAAGCTGAATCAATACATCCAGTGCGAACACTTCAAAATGGAAGGCGTTCCGGCGCTAAGAGAGTTGGTAGAAAAAGATGCAAAATCGATTTAAAAGATGCATATACCGTAGTTCCTATCCATCCAGAATCCAGAAGGTTCCTCACTTTCAAAAACGAAGGAAAAGTTTATCAATACCGTTCTCTAGCATTCGGGCTAAACGTAGCTCCCCGTTTATTCTCCAAACTGATGATGTATGCAATAGAACCGTTACGACTTCAAGGGATTCGCATGGTATACTATCTGGACGACATATGTCTCCTGTCAAATTCAAAAGAAGATCTCATGAAAATAACTCAAAAGGCCAGCAATCATCTGAGTGCCTTAAGCTTCATCATCAACGAAGAAAAGAGTATATTGATACCCTCTCAAACACAGGAATTTCTGGGTTTCCGGTTCAACACGAAGAAGATGAAGATTACAGTACCTACTCACAAGATCAACAATCTTCTACAGAAGATCAAGCAAGCAGCGCTACCAACGGTAAGATCTTGCAGATGGATTGCAAGTCTACTGGGGAGGGTTACGTCAATGATCCCGGCGATAGGCGAAGTATTACTCCACATCCATCATCTCCAACGAGACTTGACCAAGAGCTTATATTTGAACAACAAGAACTAGGAGAAACTCTGCCAGATTTCTCATCACAGTCAACAAGAATTTCAATGGTGGAAGAACTCAATAACAACAAGGAATGGCCTACCAATCCAAACTATGAAGTTACAAACTTCACAAATAACCATATACACCGACAGCTCGGACTCGGGCTGGGAGGTGAGCTCACCAATGATGGAAACTTTTGGTTTCTGGAACAAGATGGAACAATCAACGTCAATAAACGTTCGAGAATTGAAAGCAGTATATTTTGTTTTGAAGATGCATGTCCAAAAATTCGAAAACCGCACAATCAAGGTTTTCACAGACAACACTACGACGCTGAAGTATACGACCAAGTATGGTGGAACAGCTTGCCTACAGCTACAAGAACTAGCAGTGATGATACAAGATCTTTGCAAC
The DNA here is from genome assembly GCA_025529335.1 of Rhizopus sp. PT2906. Classification (NCBI taxonomy): domain Eukaryota; kingdom Fungi; phylum Mucoromycota; class Mucoromycetes; order Mucorales; family Rhizopodaceae; genus Rhizopus; species Rhizopus sp. PT2906. The sequence continues at coordinate 3,370 of JAMYHX010000644.1, forward strand.
AAGTACCACTTGAAGGTGATTTATCAACATATTCAAGGAATCAAGAACACAAGTGCGGACAGACTCTCAAGGAAACAAGTACCACTTTACGAACAGACAATTCCGAGAAAGATGTTCCAAATGATTTCAAAACAATGGGGTCCGATGAAGATCGATGCATTTGCAGCAGCGCACAACCACCAGCTAAAGAGATATTGGAGTCTACATCCAAACCCGATGACCGAAGCCCAACATGCATTGCATCAAAAATGGTTAAAGAAGGGTATGTACCCAAATCCTCCGTGGAAACTGATTCCACAGGTGTTACGACAGATCAAAGTACAGAAGCTCCAACAAGCAGTTCTAGTGACACCGTTCTGGCCCAGTCAATTCTGGTTCCCAATGATATTGAAGATGAAACATCTGGACAATCCAATTATAATGAAGACAAGCAAGAAATTTTACCTCGCCGCATGGATATTATCAACGAAGAAGGCGCAAGTCTGGTATGATAAATGAAGCATGTATTAAATACATTGAAGGTTATACAAGGAAAAGTACAAAAAAGGCATATGATGATGGATGGAAACACTGGCAAAAGTGGTGTTCTCGACAACATCCTCCAATTGACTCAACAAGTTACAACAGCACAAATGTACTACATTTTCTGGTCAACAATAACCAATACAGCCTAAATCATCTCAACACTTTAAGGCCATCCATCGCATCCGTATTTCGAGTACTTTATCCTCAACAGCTACCTTTAGCTAACCAGACTATTATTCAAGATTTCTTTGCTTCAAAACGCCTGTCAGAGATCAAAATACCATCTGTCCAACAACTTGAAACTTGGGACATTGAAAAGATGACACTTTTCTTGGTGACAACTTGGCCAGATTCCAATTCTTTAACTCTTTATGATCTCCAATTGAAAACAATTGCCTTATTATGTTTAGCTACAATGGCCAGACCAAGATCAGATATTGGAAAGTTACAATATCGAGATGTTAGTTTTAAAGCAAAGTAGATCGTCTTCAGTTCCCTTACATTTATTGAAGTCTCTTTTTCTTCCTCTGTTCAATATCCTGAAGTCTCCAGTATTTTCGATCTCACTCCACAGCCCATGTTTGAAGCGTCTACGTGAATTGTCAGAGCTGGTGTCAAGGTCTCTGGAGATGTCATATGGATTAGTAAACCGTTCCTGTTCATTGACCAGTTTTCCCACCATTATAAGTCCTGCAGGCTGTTCTTGGGCAGCGGGCATGGTCCCTCCCAATTCTTTTTGCCGCTCAGCCTTAAGCTCTTCGTTAGGTTCCGTTGAGGATATCGAACATGCAGTAAGGCTTCTCCAATTGCTGGGATTACTGACGTCATTTTCCCGATTAGGCTTGCCACCCAACGGCAGGATCCAATGATTGTAGATTTAATGGCCTGTCTTGAGCGCTGTATAATTTTGTTCAACTTCTCCCGAGGAATCTTGATTCTCATCGATTTGGTGTTGAAATTGAAGCCTAAGAAATCCTGTGATTGTGATTGAGTTAGCACACTCTTTTCTCAGTTTATCAAGAAGCCCAATGATATTAAATGATTTATTACTGTTTTGGTAATCTTCTTCATATTTCGGTCGTCGATTTCTCCAAGAGATAGATGTCATCCAGGTTGTAGACTAAGCGAATACCTTGTTTCCGGAGTGGTTCCATTGCATACCGCATCAGCTTTGAGAAGACTATCGGTGCCACGCTCAACCCGAAAGCCAGTGAGCGATATTGGTAAACGATGTCCTTGTGAAGAAATGAAAGGAAAGGTCTTGGTTCTTCGTGCATTGGTACGACCACGTACGCATCTTTCAAATCTAATTTTACCATGAGGTCGCCTTCTTCTACGATGTCCTGTAGTGCTGGAATACCTTCCATTTTGAAGTGTTAGCATTGGACGAACCTGCTGAGTTTTTGGCAATCTAGAATTGGACGCCTTTTGGTAGGTTCTTGGATCGTAAAGAAGTTGGAGAGGAATTGCCTTGATTGAGAAGGAGATTTCTCGGTTATCCCTGCTTGAAGGAGCTTCCCCACTGCTAAATCGACGGCTGCTTGTTCTTCGGTTGTAGATATCATTTCTTTGTGCCGCCATAGGATTGGTTTGGAAGACCATTGGATCCGATAACCTTCGTATATGATGGACACCGGCCACAGGTGATTCACCATTTCTTTCCACTTGTGTGCAAACTGTTGTAGACGACTTTCTGGAAGCGAGCCATCTTACAGAACTGTGTAATGTTGTGGAGGACTGGATGATGATATCGTTAGTGGACTCGTAGTGGCCATTGAGTCCTGTATCAGTGAGGACGGGGAAAGATTCAGTGCCCATCCTTACGCTTTTGTATGGAAACGAAACAAGGTGCTAATATGTGTGTATTCAGGATAGGCTTGAATTAATGCGCTGAAAAACCATCGGTTACCATCTCTTAAAAAGAAAATGGTACTATACATAAATTACTTTCCGCTAAACACACTCTCACCAAGAGGTTTGTGATGATAATGTGCAGTGAAGAGTTTTATGCTATTATCAGATCCATTTCACTGTTAGGAATATAGTTGTTCTTTTGATTGCTTAATACCTCATCGCTACAAGATAGATGCAAGGGATTGAAGAAAAGTCATTATTATTATTATCTCTGGATCAAGAGCTTCATTTCATTCAGACTTTCTTTTTTTTTTTTGCACAAAAGATCATTGATATAAAGTTATACATCGTTTGGTCAATTTTTATTTTATGTATTATCTGTTAACAAAGAGTGTAGCATGTAAGAGTCTATTATCATATCCCCCATTCACTATAGCAACCGTGTGATTATTGCTGTTCAGGATTATTTCTTGGCACAATGTCGGGCGAAACCCCCACCTGCAAGATCGAGTAAAGTTATTTTAATTGGCCGCCTATTTTTTACATGTACTTTATTTCTACAGCTTATATTTATTGATAATGACCTCAGTACAGTTTACAGTAGGCAAGTTAGATGCTGGAATGGTACACTTTAAAATCACTTGAAAACAAAGAGAGAGAGAGCTTAATGTCTTTTATTTTAGGCCATTCTCTTAACTGAGGACCATCATCTCATCGAGTTTCCTTCACTTCTACTTCCAAAGGGCGTCACGTCTGGAAGTATTGTCAACATTGCAGTGAGCCGCAACAAGTCTGAAGAGGATAAAAAGATGAAAGAGTTTTGGCAGTTGCAGGATGCCATTTTAGATAAGTTTGGAATCGTTGAACCTGATGCACCTGTTGTTCGCGTCAAGAACATCACTCAGACATCACTCATTCTTGAGTGGGACCCACTGACGTTGCATACAGCCAAGCTTCGTTCATTAGATATATACAAGAATAATGTCAAGTTGGCTCAGGTATGATAATAGTAATAATAATAAGAATGTATTGATTAACATATACATGATAGCATGTACCCATCGACACTAGCTTTATCAAGTTGTCAGGCCTTGATGTGGATCATGAATTTGAGTTTTATATTGTCATCAAGACAACTGCAGGCGAGTATAGATCAAACACGGTTACTGCACGCACACACAAGATGGATAATCTGACGGGTATTCGGGTTGCATTTGGTATGTTTGAACAGCCAGAGCCAGGGATGACAGAATTAAAGGATCTGTTGGCAAAGATGGGTGCATCATGGACAGATGAGGTTACTGTAGAGACAACACATCTCTTGGCTCAACTTCCTGGTGGTTCAAATTATGAAAAGGCAGTGCAACATTCAATACCCATTGTGAAGCCAGAATGGTTGGTGCAATGTGATAGAAACAAAAAGATTCAGGCAAGTTTCTTAATTGACATATTGCTTTTCATCATCATTAATCTCTTTTTGATATAGCCTGCTTTACCTTACTATATAGTCAATGTATCTCATCATGAATAACTTGTTCCTTATATAAAAAGTGCGCGCCAAAAAAGAATATTTCTATTGGTCAACTGAATTATGTTTGTAATTGATGTCTTTAAAGTTTTTTTTTTTGAACAGAAGCTTAAATTGTTAATGTGATCTAAAAAATATTCAATCGCTTGACAAGGGGAAAAGGAAATCCCTAATCTCATGACAATATGTTTGGTTGATTCACAGTAGAAGGATTTATGCTTGCTTTTATGGACAGTTGTAAGGAAATTGTAACATGATCAAAATCACCTTTCCACAAAACTAAACAGCTGCATTTCTATTGGCTGGCTGAGCTTTTGTCGTTAGCGTCCTTCCCCTTTTTTTACAGTGTTTCGCGTTTGAAAGTAGTAAAAAAAAATGGTGTTGCTGATTGCTTGGCTGCCTTGAAATTTGTTGAAAGGTTTATAATAGTATTTCTCAAAGGTGTCCGAGTTACTTGACCAATTTGCATGTTTCTTTACTTGTTCAATCTTTTGACCATACATTACTGCTCACGTATTTGCCACTGCACTCAATGAACGTGCTTTGTATATCTTAGTGTCAACGCCGGCTTCTTGCATTGTTTGTTGTATCCAGAGACGGCGATTGCTGGTTTGGTGGAGTATGCTTGTTCACCCTTTTCAATCTCTGCCAGGAATAATGTGTGGTCGTCCGGCAAACCATGACGTAGGCTTGCTGTATGATCCATAAATTCTGCTAAGGTCCTTACAGGACAATCATCTTTTGCTTGCTCTGCTGTTCCGATCTTGATTGTCTTCCATTGGCTTTCTTTTGGTTCTCTTGATGTTAAGGATACCCCAAGTAGTCGTCCGTCTTCAGATCAGGATAAATCTATGTCTCTACACTGTATTCTACCGAGGTCCAAGCGAGGACGCATCATAGACGCGATGCCGATCCAGATAATGATTTTCTTTTGCAATTTCGCTAGGTCCAAACATGCATTGGGGCCCCATCCACGGACGTATGCAATTAGTTGCTGTATATCTCAAATCTCTTGTTTTCCTATGATTGGGATCTTCGTTTCTGATTTTCGTTTAGCATGAAAAAATGAGACAATTGATGGGTCTTCTGCAATAAGGTCGGTGCGGACAGGTGTGCATTTTCATGCCATCCATGATCGTACGCTTTATGTGTTTTTTTTTTCCTTGTTGACTGCATCAAAAAATCTACGTCTTCAATCGTTAATCCTTCTTCCATCCTCTTCTGGAAGATAACATCCATGCGGCTAAGGACCACTATCGATTGAGCCTCATTGGTATCGCTGTCCTCAGTTGTCTCATCCTCAGCAGTAGGCTCCACCAATACTGGGTTGGCCACAACGACGTGATTAACATTGCTTCCTTGACTTTGTCTTGTTTTATATTTCTCAGAATCTTACGGATTAATTTCCATGGTGGATTTAAGAACTGTCCCTTCTTTGGCCACTTTTGTTCAGATGGATCATTAGGCATATTATTACCACAGACAAATCAAATTTATTTCTCAGATTTTTAGGTTATCTTTTTTGGATAAAACGAAAAATAAATACAGACAGGAGAAAATTAATTTTCAAAGTGGAAACACTGTAGAAAGAGTTCCACCCCCTTGCAAACCTAAAAAAAAAATGTCTTTTCGAGCCATTGCTTCTAAGCGAATACTTGTCACACAGCGTTGTTTATGTCGTCAGTCATCTAGTTTTACTGGTTCCAAGAATTCACTTGAAAAGATACAAACAGATCTCAAGAGTCAATTAGACCAATATATCAACAAACTTCATAAAGCCTCAGACAAGTTTAAGCAGCTGACAAGTGAGGTGAATAATTCCAAAGAAGCTTTACAAAAAGCAAGTCGCGTATTAAATGAGCTGACAGGATACAATCATATTGAAACAGTAAAGGAAAAGGTGACTCGACAAGGTAAATTCTTTTTCGTTTCTCACTCTGTTCATTAACATCATATAATCAGCTGCATTATTTGAATCAACTCGTGATGAGGTACAAGTAGCCAAAAGAGAATACGAACAAGCAATCGAAACACGCTCGAGCACACAGCGAAGTATCAATGAGCTACTACAACGGAAGCATCTTTGGACAGCAGACGACGTGACCAAGTTTACAGAACTCTATAGACTCGAGCATGCACATACCCAAGCAGAGATGACAGCCAAAGAAAGATATCAGACATGTGAAAAGCAAATGGATAGGGAATATATGGAGCTAGCACGATCCATCATGGAGAGGTATCATGAAGAGCAGCTTTGGAGTGACAAGATCAGAAGTGCAAGTACATACGGTACTTGGGCGCTCATGGGCGTCAACTTGCTTCTCTTTGTTGCTGTTCAGACAGTGTTTGAGCCAAGGAAGCGAAAGAGATTAACAGATCGTTTCGAGGAATTATTGGTGGCCAAAGTGAATGAGGAGGAAGAAAAGTTCAAGCATGTGTTTGAATCTCTAGACGAAAAGGATCGATTGCTTGTACAGCAACAGATTGCCCTCATGGAGGCAGTCAATACGTTAACTGAGCACCCCTTATTTGATCAAGCAACCCTGGATGCTCTTAAACAGACCAACAATACTACAGACAATCCGATCGAATCATCTGAAACTAATAAAGCCACCCCTCATCAGACACCCCTTCTAGATGACGACAATTTAATCAAGGCTATCCTTTTACCTATTGAAAATCAGGTTGAAGACAAGGATCATTCATACCTTTGGCAGTCTGTACAAAGCGCGATCGCAGGCGGTCTTGTTACAGCTATTGCCATTTACTTTTTAAATCAATAAAATATAATCATGACGTTTTCTCCTTAAAACAGTGGCATTAAAATTATTTTTTTTTTCTTTTTTCCCTTTTTAACCCATCTCCACATGTTGAAATCAGGATCAGCCCGTATTCACGTTGATGTCAAAGCCCAACAATTCCCCGTGATATTCTCATATCATCAACTCAAGAAGAGAGGACAAAAGAGTCAAACAACCCATAACGGATTGCCAATACCAGAACTTACCAATGAAGACGACTTTTTTAAGGAATTATTGAAAAAGGCAGAAAAATACAATTTGGAGGATGAGGCAGATGCAGAAGAAGAAAAAGAAGAGGGAAAAGATAAAGATAAAGTCACAAATGAAGATGACGATGACGAAGGATCGGACGACGGAAGCACAGGAGTAAAAGAAATAGAACGAGCAGTAAATATATTAGACATGCTAATCCCTACTTTGCGCAAATAGGATAATCAAAGAGGAAATGAATATGATTATGAAGATCCTTTTATTGACGATAGTGAAATGTTGTTGGATGACGATTATGACTACGATATCCCAGAAATAGATGGATTTTTTGTGTATTCAGGTCCTTTGGACTCTAATGAAAAGTGAGCATACATTGCTTCCATTGTCAATATATGCTAATCTATTTGAATCTATAGCTCCGAAGATAAAAAGGCAGGAGCAGCAAGCAATAGTCAGAGCAGTCATAGCAATAAACGTCGGTCAGCAGCTAAAACAAAGAATACAACAACAACAGCAACCAAAACAAGCAAGCCACGTAAAAAGGAAGATACAACAAATACACCCTCACAAAAGACTAAAAGTAAAAAGACAGTGGTACCGACAAGTACCTCTACAGTCAACCAAGAGACAACAGCTAAAGCGCCTGTATCTAGCACCAGCAGTAACAATAATACTAATGTCAAAAAGATATCAAAACCACCTGCGCCATCAACGCCAGGACCCTCTTTATCATCCCCAGCCTCTGTCCCCGCAGCAAATACTGTACCAGCAGCGCCTATGCCAGGCACCAGTAGTGCAATACCCTCGGAATCTAACAAAAAACAGCACAGTCTACCTTCTGAACCATCAAAGAAAAAGAAAACAGAGACTGGTGATAGCAACCGTCCGATTGTTATTCAAGACGAAGACAAGAAGAAAAAGGGTACAGAGGTGCCTCCTTTGGTAAGATCATACACACAAAAAGAAAAAAGAGAGGCTTATATACATGGTATAGCTACCACTTGATAGCGAGCTTGAAGCAATCATGAATAGAATCCGTGAAGGAGCATCCAAAGAGTCGTTTGAGAACAAGGCCAAGTTCCCTGAATCGCTTAAACCAGCTGTACTCGAAGCTGGTCTGATTAGTTTCCGAAGAAATCCTATCCTGGACGTAAACCTTATCCACCATCTGATGACATGCTTGCCTTATAATCGATTTACACTAAGGGTAAATAATAATAACAATAATAATGTGATGGATGACTGATTACAATATGATAAAAAGAAATTCATCACGACCAAGTCAGGACAGATGCGTGTGGACGAATTACAACAGGAAATTGATGAACTAGCAATAAAGCTAAAACAGACAATCGATAAAATGATGCCAGCACAGCAGCAGATGCATGAGGCTAGAGTGGCTGCATTAAAACAAGCAAGTATGTCAACACGTTACGAGATATATATACGACCACAAACTCACCCTTTTTTTCAAAAAAATAGAAGCAGTCAAAGTGGCCACAGCTGCAGCGAATAATAATGGATTTATTGATGTCGATGCACTTGAGCCTGATGAAGAGCTTGAACCCAAATTTAAATACACAGATGAAGTCCGTCAGATACTTTATGACATTATGAAGGCGGACGAACAATCCACTTTAATCAGCAACCTTATTACGTAAGAAAAAAGTGATGTGTGCATGACATGTTTTCTTATATGAATCATTAGACAATACCGAAACGGAGCAAATAACACAAAGGACGCGGAGAAACTGGTGGCTGAAGGGAAGGCAAGAAAGTTGATGTACCAACGAGTGAGTGGATTAAAATAGACTAGTATATATATATATACTCATGACTTTATTAGTTACTGTCATGCTGGCCAGATGGCTGGATGAACACATATGAAATCAGTCGACAATACAACTTGTATAAAAATAAAATAGCAGGATCACAGAACGGCGAAGGAAAAAAGCGCAGAAAGCCCAGTGAAGATCATACACATCGTAAAAAAGGTAATAGTTGTACTTTTTATTAGCATGCGTGTAACTAACATCATGAGTAAATCAACAGCTCGTGAAGATGAACCTAAAGAAGAACGCCATACACCTAAAGGAGCAGTTGGTAATTCACCTATGAAAGTCGAATCACTTGTCAATGTGATATAAGTGTCCCTTCTCCTCGGAAACAGAATGAATAAATACTTTATTTGGATCAAAGTAGGTCCTACATATACATGTATACATACTCACATATTAGAAATATTATAAATGTACATAAGCCTAATTCCGTTTACAAAAAAAAAAATGAATTTGGTGAAAATTTTAGTCATGTGTGTGTTATCCTTGTCTATTTAGTCATTTGGTCTTATTCATTATGGATATAAAAGCAAATAGTAACAACAGCAATAGAAGCTTCAAAAAACTTATTAGAAGAGGGGGATTTAGTATTACAGATGTTTTTGCTCGTTTTTGTTATACACTCTTTCCGGAAAGTAAATTCGCCTGTGATCGAAAATGAATACACCCAATGGTGAGGACAAAATTCATGTTGTATGAAATGTAAATTCGTCATCGCCAAGAATATTAACAAATGGGCTCTGTCTTGGAGTTGAAATCAACTCTTTTGACATGATGTCGTTTTATTCAAACATATTTTTCTTTGTCGTCTTTTTACGCAAATAATTTTTTTATTTTATGACAACATTTTATAAAATTAATGTCAATAATTAATAAAAATAGAGTAAATAGCCTAGAGAAATGAAATAATTGTCAAGACCCATCAGGTTTACATTATAGCAATGGATGATTCATTTATTATTCGAAATCATTACGAACAACTGACATATAAAGAGGATAGACAATCGGGCTGTTACCGATATGAACAGAACGTAGTGATCACCCACCCTAAAAAATGCGACCAAATAGAGTCATGAAAGAGACGCACCTCGCACTATTGAATTACAATATAAGATATTTAACGGGTGGAAGAATGTAGGTGTTGATTTTCAAAGAAACTATGTTCTTCCAATGATACTGATAATGACACCTCTTTGTGTGTGCACTTTGACAGTAGCAGGTACACCTTTTTTTTTTTACCAAGCCTTGCTTCACATCGTTTGAGAATAAAAGCCAGCACTTCAAATTATCTGCATAGCTCCTCTCAAACAATCTCCAAAGTAATTGTTGGTTTCTTATCAAATAGTTAAATAAGAACCTTTGAATGTTCTTTGAATAGTTTTTTAGGGTGGGTCCTCCTTTTTTTTTTTTTTTTTTTTTTTAGAAAGACTGGCTGGTATTGTTTTATTTTTAAATAAATTTCAGAAAGAGGATATTTACGCAGAGATTAAAAATAAAATGCGTGCGAAAGGAGGCGACATACAAATGAGAGTAATAAATGCCAAGGAGAGAGAATATAAAGAATTATACAGTTAGTTATGTAAGAAAATTACTATATATACAACTTACTCCGAAGGCATCTAGATGTGTCCTAGCGATAACTAGGACGGAGAACTGCCTATGCTCTAGTTCTTGGTTGCTCCTGATCGTCCATTCTTCTTCGACGTCTTGTAGGAGCAACAGCATCCCGGCGAAACCTATGAAGAACAATGCCATTACGTCGAAACCCACGAAGGATGTGCATGTAGTTGGGGCAAACAGCAACATCCCTGTTCCATAAGCGATATCTATCTGGTGCTGCCATGGCGGGTCTACAGTATAGATTGGTGCATCTACAAGCAAAGTCCATGTCCATACACTCCCACTTACGAACCTAGTCAAAACGCTCCTGAATTTTTTCTTCACTGTTCCTATCGACAGGCTGAAATTGAGTCTTTTTGAGTGAGAAGTGCATTCAGTTCTTACAAAATTGTAGATAGTACTTTTAGAGACTTTGAGATCCTGAAACCTTTGAAGTAGTCGCTCCATTACTTGCTCCAAGACGACTGAAGGATTCTCATCTATGTACTCCAAGATCACTTGCTTGTGTTCTTCATGAAGTATACGCGAGCGACCGGTTTTCTTATGCTTTATAAAAATACTATCAGGATCCGTTTTGTACATTTGCACCCATCTTTGAGCTGTGCGAACATGAATACCGAATTGTTTTGCAGCAGCTGAAGCACTCATAACTTTCTCAAACACCAGTTTAAAGAATCTAACTTTGTCTTGATCCGTGTAGAGTGTGTATGCTCGCTTACTCATGCAAACATCTACTTCATCTTTTGCATCTTCATCTGCCATAGAGTCTACATCGAAATTATTCTCCTGAGGCTGATTATGCAAATACTGAGTGTGTGAACTAACTGTTTCTAAAGCATATCGCTCCTCATCAATGATGTAGTCCATAGGCTCTGGTCTACCGTATTCATCAACTGCACTACCGTGCCTGTCCTCGTAGAAAATTTGAAAGCTCATTTTGTAACACTTGGTTTTTAATGAGAGAGTTAAAAAAAAGAAGAAAAAAGAGAACCGACAGTGCTTTCATGCTTAATATACACGTATTTCGTACTACAAAGCTTCTATATATACAACATTTGGTTTGTCAGCAAGCGAAATCAACCAATGGTAAACGCGACAATAGAATTTAACAAGTGCGAATTTTACTCTTGGCATCAGTGTCAATAATTTTTGGAAAAACTATATAACTGACGCTTTTGAGTCATTGTATTCCTTGACGAGTCCATAAGCAGAACTATGGGGTATGCCGCATGCTTTTGCTGCGTTAGGTATTGATAAACCTTTCGCCCTGAATCAAGTCAATCATATGTTTTATTTGATCGTGACCGTATTTTTTATATCGTTGCTTTGGTTCATCCACGAACGCCTCTTCCAATTGGACAGTCAAGCTGTCGACAGCATCTTTCGTCTCAATTACTTTAGCTTCTGTAGCTTTGTCAAAGTCAATAATCATTTTCAAGTCTCCGTATTGAATCGCAATGTCTTCAAGATCCATTTCTTTCATCAGCTAAAAAAGGCTGAAGTCCATAATCTCAAAAGAACAGTCTATCATAATATGTTTATTCTGTCTGAATAAAATGTTTACTACGTCTGAAAATAGTCTTCCAAAACTAAAAGTAGGAAAAAAAAATGTGTGTGACCGAGAAGAATGGTCACAATTATCGTACGTTTTTACCTTGTGAAAGGAGTTTAAAGGAAAAAAAAAAAAAAAAAGGAGGGAAAAAAGTATAAGAGACATGAGAGAAAAATTGACAAACAATCCATGTCTTAATATAATGCATGTTGTGTAAAAAAGAAAAAAAATGGGTATATCTATTTTTCTTTGTTTCCATAGATATTAAAATCCGAATTGCTCAAATTCACTAAAAAGGAAAGTTGTTGACGAAAAGGGATGTTCTAAAAGCATCCATAAAATTATTCCATCTGGGCTTTAAATAATATCTGAATATCAATGGTCTTCTTCTTTTAGTAAGAACAGATCCTATAAAAAAAAAGCTTCTTTAATATTCCATGAGTGAAAATAAATGGGCAAATAAATAGGGGATTCTTATAAAAATGGAAAAAATTGGATATTTTTTTTTAAAATGATGGATAAAATTTTTTTATGTCTTTTCTTTTTTTTACTCTTTTATTCTTTTATTCCGTTATTTCACTCCTGAAATTATTTATTTGTTATGAAATCGAATTATAGACAGATCTCCATTAACGATAAAGCATTTGTTGATGTATGTCGATGCTTATACCAAGCCAAGGCAATTGTACGCGACTTGCAGTCATTTAGTAACACTGTTTGTCCTGCATTAACTCAATACTCGAAATTATTAAACAATGAAAAATTGAATGATCGTACAAACTCGGATATTTTACTAAAGCAAGTCAAAGAATACTTGAACACAACATTTCGAAAATTCACTCGGCTATGTAAAATGCTACTGTATATCTTGACGCAAATGGAAGAAAATAGTGCTGGCCAAGTCAAGCGAGAGCGTATTGATTCGTTTCGTACAGAGGTTTGGCAAGAGTGGAAAATGGCGACTCAGATTAAACAACAATTAATACAGTTTGCTCAATTGAGCGACACATATACCAAATCAACATTTACCGATACTTCTAATAATAACAATGCATCATCATCGTCAGCGTCATCATCATCATCAAAAGCAACAACAGTAGTAACAGCAACTGAGTTATAACAAAGAGTCTTGTAGAAGGATGTGAATAGTGAATATATATAAAATATACATACATGATTTTTTTTTCTCTATTTTTGTTTTTGTTTTTATGATGCGAAAATAAAAATAAAAGATAAAACCAATCATAAATTCGCAAATAAAAAAAAATAGTCATGATGGATATTGGCTATAGTCTCCTTTGGTTACTCATGGTGAGAGACATTGGCGGACAAATATCATTGAATTACATAAAACAAGTAGTTGAAAGTACGCTCTATACATATAAATATACACACATGTGCACACTCCATAGATAATTGAACCATAAACTTGTTTTTTTTTTCTCGGGTGAGAGAAAAAAAAGGGAAACTATCATCGTGATGGAGATAGCTTTAAACATAGGTATTACTATATGTATTATATCTGGGGAGATTGTAAGTGAGATCGTCAAAGTGTGATATGTGTTTACTATTAGGGGGTGGGTAGATGTTACATTTAAATCATCTTTAATAGTTGGTCAAAGTACTAAATTTTGAGTGGTATAAATAATAATAATAATAATAATTTAATAGTTCCCTTTTGGTCATCATTGTGGTGAAGAAATGAATATCAACATGCTTATATATAGTTTCGTCATAAAGTGTACAAGTGTAAAGTCTATAAATGTAAATAGATTGTACAGATGTATATCTCGAAATACCCTGACCAAGAACTCACTTGAACAATCCATGTGCCAGATTTACGGTAACCCATTATATCATTAAGCCATCCATATCAAAAACCGTTTACGCGTCAATAGTTTATCCACACTGATCGACGCTTTTAGTCCAGGAGAAATCAATAAAAAGGCACACTCTTGTTATGAAACGATTGGTTCATTCTTTAATATACAACATCATCGTGTTAAGCTGACTTCATATCTGAGCAAAAGTATACAAAAGCTATAGATATATCATACATTTTTACAATGAATCTGGGAATCTTTAAGGAAGAAAAAAAAAAAAAGATCAACAATGTCCTGACTTTCCTTCCATTACCTTCTAGTGCTTTAAAGATTACATTACAGGATAAAATAGAATCTTTTCGAAGCTTTTTAATTTCGTTCTCCATTGGGAGTCAGACTTGAGCCTGATATTCACAATAATCCATGTACATCATCATTTGCCTTCTTATTTTAAGAATGATGTCATGTGTATGCAAGTGATTTGAGCAAAATGTACGTATCCATGATTCGCTGATTAGATTACCTCATACTCTTGGCATGCTTTTCTTTCTCTTTCTTTGAATTTTTATATCATCGTTATTGCGTCTATTGCTAACAACTTTAATTTGGCGCGTGTTTTATCTCTTTTTTAAAATTCCCCCAAAATCGTTCTCCTCTTTCTTTCTCTCTCTCTCTTCGTCATCATTAAATTACACCTGTGTAATCAAATTATCCAATGAGAATGCGCCTTTTTACGCTTAAAAAAAAGGGGCGGAAAAGTACAAATTGAGAGTGCACTCTTTTTCAAAAAAGTGGCATACACAACATGTTTTCATTTTGGCGCACATCTAAACTTACATTTTACAATGGTTCAGCAACTTTTATAAAAACAAAAGGGTAGAAAGCATGTACGATATGATTAAGGACAGGATGGGGATAAAAAGTGATTGAGTTGCGGTTTTTATGACAGGCGGTGTGGTACACTATTTTCACATATTGTTCGGAGAACAACAATCAACAGCATCATTGTTCTTTCGTTTCTTAGTGGGAGTGGATAAAAATCAGTCGAAAGACGACTTTGTTATCATATCATTGTGGAGCACCGAGCAATACTCTTTAATTTTGTATTGAGTGGTTATTTGGCTAACTGTTTTTTTTTAAAAAAAAAAATTGCGTACTAGTTTCCAAAATATAAGGAACATGACAAGATGGAATAAGACGCTTTGTAGTCATGAAACAATATTGTAAGCTTAATATAAGGTACTATATTAATACTCAAGACGACTTTAGCCCGTGTACGAAATGTATATATTGACTATACTCGTGTGCCATATGATTTGAAAGAGCGTACATGAAACATTTATGTTGTATGATGGGTGGGTGCATCTATGGCAAAGTATACTTTTAGAAAAAAAAAAAAAGATTTTCAATTGATAAATGAGCATCATAATAAAAAAGCAAAGCATGACGTTTATATTGCACCTTATTTAATAATAACAATAATAACAATAATAGTAAAATGACCATCAGCATCCTACTCTACTCGGTAATCACAGACATCTCTGTGGTTATTTAATAAATAAAAAACACAACAAAGAATACGCTTGTGTGTTAAAGCTTCAGCTTTGGCTAAGTTTATGGGATCATCCTTTGGTCAAAAAAAAAAACCGAGATTATTCACCTCGGTTCCAACACGAAAGTATTTTCAAAGACGTGCTTTTTATGCTTACGACTTCTACTTTTACTCTAATATCATAGCCCGTTTTTACGGGGTATTACTCTTTAGTCATGAACTACTCGTCCATTCCTCTAATTATGAACCGTTCTCCATTTCTCTAAGCTTTTATCAAGCAAGGAAAAAAGAAAAAGAACAATATTCGCAATCAAGAAGAAAAAATTTTATATTCTCTTCATTTCACGATTAAGAGTAAGGGCCAATAGTGATCAAGCATTATATAAAGAGTCACAATTCAATCTTGATCATACAGACTGAGCATCGAAAACATGTAGGATTACGTCTGAAGCAAATGGTGTTAATATCAAATAACTACATATCCAAACAATTGTCTGGATAGTAAGCTATTGCATCTCAGCTTTATACCGTATCCATTTGTTTATGTCATTACAGTTCTTTTTACAAAACAGTAAACTCAAACGCGGCTGAGTGAAAGGACAGAAAAAAGCAAAGACTTGTAGAAATACCAATCTCAATTTTTGCCCGTACAATACATTTTTCTATAAACAAAAGTTCATTCAATACTATTGTATTCTACTACATTGAAAAAAAGGAGGGGGGACATGTCAGTAAATAAATTTCAATATCTAGCCAATCAAGTGAGTTGTGACTTTCTTTAATGCTTGTCACAGTTTTTTCCCTTTTCTTTTCTTGCTGGTGCTTACAACCTAAAGTATTAATTTTTTTCATAATTTGACATCTTTGCACAATGGTTGCAGCCAACGCATCAAACGAGATTGATCATTTCATTAATAAT
>JAMYHX010000645.1:0-19487 GCA_025529335.1 Rhizopus sp. PT2906
GCGAATACCTCTTGTCTAAGGTCTCTGAACTTGCTGACAAATTCAAGAATACCTTGTTCCAAGATGGCTGGAATGGTGTAAATGTCTTACAACGTGCTGCCAGTCGAACTGCTGCTTATGAAATTGGATTTGTTCCCACCTCTTCCGAAGCTGCCAAGGCACCTGTTGACTTCCTTTATCTTTTGAATGCTGATGAAGTATCTGGTACCGATATTCCCAAGGATGCCTTTGTCGTTTACCAGGGTCACCATGGTGATGTCGGTGCTCAATACGCTGATGTGATCCTTCCTGGTTCAGCCTTCACCGAAAAGAATGCTACCTATGTTAATACAGAAGGACGTGCACAGATCACTCGTGCTGGTGTGAACCCTCCAGCTGCTGCTCGTGAAGACTGGAAGATTATTCGTGCATTATCAGAAGTTGCTGGTCATACACTTCCTTACGACGATCTCCCTTCAGTTCGTTCTCGTCTGTCCGAAATCAGTCCTTCATTGACTCGTTATGATGTCATCGAAACACCTTCGATCACTCAACTCGGTTTGACCACTCAACGTAAACCCAATGCACAGAGCACGGGTGAAATCTTGACTTCTGTCATCAAGAACTTCTATCGTACAGATCCTATTTCTCGTGCATCTAGCACAATGGCTAAGTGTTCCAAGACTTGGGTCCAGAAAGACGAAGTTGAACCTCAAGCACAAGCTGCTACTGCCTAGATTTATTGACCATCTTCTTTTTTTTTAAATAATGAAATTTTTTTACAAAAAATTTGTTTGATATACTTTTTCTTTTCTTACCGCCAAAGACAATAAAAAACACGCCTAGTATAGTAATTCTGTAGTCGAGCTATTACCTCCTTGATATTAAAATGGATTACATGATATCATTAGAAAACAAAGAAAAAAGGGAGATCAGACAGATAAATGAAAGGGGTTTGTTACACATGTTACAATGGCGGGTACATTTTTGCCATATTAGACACACAACTTTTGATCTTGATGAGGCTTTATTTGTTTATTCTTTTTTCTAGATTGATTTGCCCATTGTGATGATTGGTACACTTTGCATCTGTTCTTTTTCTTTTTCTTTTTCTTCTTTTCCCTTTTTTCACAATCAATTGAATTCAATAAGAACTACGAGCTTTGTGCGTTTGTACATGGCGCCCTAATCAACGTTCCCTTCATCCTTAGGAAAGGAATGAGAAGCTTCTGAGCTAGCATAGATATGCCATAGGGAGGTAAGTAACAAAAAAAGAAAAACAAAAGAGAAATAGAAAGATGGAAGAGATCAATCTTTGTTTTGTAAAAAAAGAAAAAGAAAAAGTGTCGAATATAAAAAAGAGAAACAAGTCCTTTTTATAATTATTTGTTTGATTTTTTAATTAATAAAGCTTACTTTAGCTTGTTTAATGATTTCGGATTATGTGTATATGTGCGTGAATGTATGTATGCCCTCTGTTTGCCGGCTTCACACAAACAAATTAATGAAATTTAATTTACCCCCTTTTTAATTTTTGAAATGATGTAGATAGTACATTACAATCAGCTAGAAACAAGGAGAAGGGATGAAAAAAAAAAAAAAAAAAAAAAAGAGATGAGGATTTGGCGATATGTTTATGAATCACCATCCCTCCCCCCCCTTTCTCCTTTCATTTGTTCTTTTACATTCTTTATGTCTGTCATCTCCTTTAGGGCAAAGTGTCCAATGTGTAATGATATTTGCACATTGTTTCTGTATGTTTGATTAAAACCACCTTTTGTATCAATAAAGGAGGTAAGAAGGGACTAATGAAAACGCGTTTTCAATAAGCAAGGACCACGTTTTATGATATTTTATTGTGCATATATTAAGTCGCAAAAATTCATTTCAACGTAGATCATTACTTCTTTTCTTTCGATTTTATTCTAAACCTATTCTACTTCTTTTTCTGCAGATATTAAATTAAAATGTATCAAGACTGTTTATGTTTAAATGAATTAAACTTTTATGGAAATGGTTCCATTTGGCAAGATTCTTCATTACCTACTCACAACAGCAACCATGGTAACAACACCTACCCATTATGGGACAAACCAATTCAACCTTGCCCAGATCAATTTTTAATTTCTGCAAGCTTCGAGCCTTGTTACTCCGGTCCATTCAACTTTGAAGGAAATCAACCTCTCTTGATTGATTCAGAACCTACTGCCAACTTGGCCGCTGCTATGACCTTTTGTAGTTCTTCTTCTTCTTCGCTCGTTTCATCACCCTCTCTTACGCACTATAATAACAATACATGTATTATGCCCAACATGATCCCATTTACTGCTTCCAATGATCCAATGTTTCTCAATAATCCTATGCCTGTAAATCATCATGCATCTTTTATTCCCGCCGACATGAACCCTATGCTCTACGCCAATCTTCCCCTTCAACCAACTCAAACAAGAGACGTCAAGCCAACGAAATGTACCGCCAAGAACAAGATTTATGACTGCAATCTATGCCCCCGCTCATTTGCAAGAAAACATGACCTTCAGCGCCATATTCGGGTTCACACAGGTGCAAAACCTTATTACTGCTTAAACTGCGAAAAGGCCTTTGCACGTACAGATGCCCTTAAACGTCACTTACGAATGGAAGAATCATGTCGTATGAGCCCAGTGATTCAAGCACTCAAGAATGTTGGTATGCGACGCTATAGAAATCTGTAAATAGGCCACATGGTGTCATATTCATTATACATAGATATCATTTTCTTTTTAAATTATACATAAGCATTTATCTTTTTTTTTTTTTTTGAAAAAAGGGTTGAACCCTTATTACCCCTTCATTCTTTATAAATTACTACATCCCCCTTTTTTTTCTTTCTCTCTCTATCTCGATCTCCTCTTTTTATATATACACTTTACTCTTTTACTTTTTTCGTATTATATATTGCAAAGAGAAAAGAAAATTATGTTTATTGTTAATGATTCATAGATTCAAATAAACGCTATATGCACTTCTCGCTATCTTTATATAAATTGAACAATGATTGGTCCATAAGCTTCAGTCTGCTCGAGTTTTATTCTGTTTTTTGTAGCTAATTCTAAAGGATAATGAATATTTAGTATTTCAAAAAGATGATCTTCTTTACCCAAGACATTGAAAAAGCCTTGAGCAATCTGAGAGATCGTTTTCAACTGAAACACGTCATCTAAGTTGACATCTGATGCATCATCTACCAAAAACAACCGCAACTCCCTTTAAAGTGTTAGTCAGATAATTTATCTTGTTCTTTCTTACTCTATAAAGAATTCTTCTTGATTCGAATCTCTGTTGAGATCGATGGCTTCGAAATCATCCAACAAGATATCGTCTTGATCATAATCCATCTCGAATTGTTCAAATAATATCGGATGGCTAAAAGTATCATTATTTGGCGCTCTTATCCTTTACAGACAACAGGGGAAAGGGGGTAATAAAATGTTGTTATATTTCAAAAATGAACCTTACACGTCATTTTCTCTAAATTCATATAGTTGTAATTCAGGAGTTGTCAAATCTCGTAAAACGTGTAAGTTAGGGGCTCCCCCTCTCGATCGAATGCCTCATTGATTACCTGACGCCGACCTAACTGTCGAACCACCCGTGGCGGAAGGAGGATAACTTCTGGGTGTACTGCTACTACGACGAGCATATCTTGATCTTTCAATCATTCTTGTATATACCTTTTTGTATGAACGTTAGATTCATACTAATATCTCTTTCTGTGCTGTCTTTACCGTAGCACTCGACTCACGGCGTATACGACGATAACTAAACAGTTGTTCCGGAGATAACCAGGCAGTAGCAGGTGTTCGCATGAGCGATCTAAGTTCATTCACCCTCTGCCTCTTTTGAACTTTTGCCTGGCGAGTCTGAACAACAATTCTTTCTGTATGGGCATAGTCCGAAATAGGCATCATTGTTGCCCCTACACTATCAATCGTCGTCCTCTTTCGTCTATTTCTTTTCATTGACTCTGCAGTAACAAGTTCACTGTCAGTTACTAGAACATCGAGCATTTCGGTGGACACTGACATCTGGCTACGTACTTCATCCTCTTCAAGGATTAAAGAGGGATGATGTCTAGGCGCATAAACAAGATCTCCTGAGCCACTGTGTCTTCTTGTTGAATCAGAGGAATTTGAAGATGAATGAAGCGAGTTAGACGGAGGTAGTCTCTAATTAATAATGAGTAATGAATATCTTCTTCTTTTATATCCTTTACCGATGATGGTATATTATCAACATTTAATAACGTTTGATAGCCATCTACCGGAGACGAAGGAAAATTGTAATCATTGATACTACATAGACAAGTACGATGAGCATATATATATACTATATATATATACTATATATACCCCAAGTCAAAATCAACATCGTCCAGTATAAATGTCTGTTGGTGTTCTTCAGCCATGGTTTGCTGGTAGAATGATTCTTGGCCGTTCAAATGCATAGGGTCAATGCCAATGAATTCAGGGTTGAAGGATTGAATGTCCTGGATATCAATAGAAAATGGCGTATTGACTTGCACAATAGAAGATACACTTTGCTCGACCGGGATGAAACCTACAGGGTTGATCTCGAGCTATTTCGATAAAAAAGGAGGATCAGCTCTATACTGATACGTGCGCCAAGGGAGACTTACAAGATCAGAAAATGGCCCCTGGAGTGATCGAAATTCGTAAAGGTCTTCTCTATCAGGTAATGATAGAAAGCTATCACATACAAAAAGTGAGCTATTTTATCAGTAATAAAGATTTACCTTGCGATAGGTTTTTCCATATTGATATTACTAGACTGTTTTGTATTTCTCAAACTATTCTTTATTCTGTTATAGAGAAGCATTGATTCCTCTACTCCCAAACTCATTACTATCTCTTTTATTTTACAAGCAGAAAAGAAAAAAAAAAAGGAGAGGGTTTTACCATATAAAAAGTATGTCTTATATTTCCATATATTCGAGATACCAAATAATAGATGAGCCTTTGTTTTCAGCAACATACGCTGAGCTTCATCCTTCAACAGCAACTCACTTTTTATATGAAATTAATGTACATTGGTTATTTACATTACTCGGTATTACCAAAAATAAGGCACGTCAAAAGATAGAATGTTGGACTTCTTGAGTAATCCTCTTTTAACCTTGGAGTTAGAACCTACAGTGGCAGCATTCCTAATTTTTTTTACATGAGAAAATAGTAAGCATATATATAGACTCATACCATGCAACTTGCACGTATTTATTATTTGGAGACTTGGTGTCAAAGAGATCCATGAGAAAAAGAAAGAAAGAAAGAAACCAGATTATGATCGTTTTAATCTGACGTTTCAGTCAAGGATATGACAACAATGGCGCTATCCTCAATAATATACTCAACTTGGCCATAATAACGATTAAAGATTTATTATAAATGTTATGTTCTTTTTGACTTTGATAACTGTTTAATGTTTGAAATAAATGCTTTTTCTTTCCATAATCTAGTCGAGAACACATGAGTGTTTGTTATTTATCTTTTTTGGGGTTCTTACGTGATAATGACAACCAATCCAAAGCAAATGATGCCAACACCAATATGAGCTGCCTTTTGTCTTAGTGTATACCATCCCACATAGTTTTCTGACCAGTGTGTTATAAACCATGCTGTAACAAAGCTCAAGGTAGTCATAGGATGCGGAAACCATGACCAAATACTTTTCGGTTTTTCGAAATATCTGCAAATAAAGAACCAACTATAGACTATACGGACACTTAGGTTAACCATGTTGGCAAGCACAAGCCCAATTGCTCCTAGAGGGAGCCAGTACATAAAGACGATTCCCGAAATGAGGAAGCAAGCAGAAAAGAAGACCATGAAATAGCTAAGTCGGTTTAGGTCTTGCTTATTAGCAATCGCCTGTACAAAGGCTTCCGTAATACCATTGACACCCATGAAAGGAACATACATGCAGTAGATAGCGAGTACTTTGGGCGCATCACTTTGGATTGACCATGTTGATCCGGCTAGTAGATCAACCAAGGTGCGCGTGTAATTCGTAGCAAAGCAAACGAAAAGAAGGCCCAACAAGATATGGAATTGCAAAAAGGTCATTAGGACATGATACGCTGTTTGACGAGCAGAGGTGTCCTGTTTATCAGCCAGCATTTTTGAAAAAAACGTTCTTCCTGTCTCTTCCAGAGGTTGAAATAAGATACGTGCGACAAGTGATCCTAAAGTGTAAGAATATGAGAAACGTGAATTATTTTCACTTCCTTTTCTTTACCTACCGTAATTGACTGTAAATCCATAGACACCCTTATCTCTGTCTGTGCTCAGAACTGAGATTAACATTTTATCTCCTTCTGTTAGAACATGCTTTAGTAACGATTGCTTTGTCATGGTAATTCCTAAGTGAAGCAAGGTCTTTTCAAACCAATACTCTCTTTTAATCAATATGTTTAGAGCATATATCTATTTGTCCATGGCTTATTATTGACTTACCTTCTTCCATCATCCTTGATTTTCCTTGGTAATAGACTTGACCATGACTTTTCCTTGTATAAAAAGTAACCGAGGTATCCTAGCATCATGACCAAGCCATAAACGAATTGGGCTATGGCAAAGGACAAAATACTGTACCCATACAAGGTTAATGCAAAGGTTACCAAACATCTCAAGATGACAGCTGTCCCTTCGACAGTGACGCGTAGCTGGAAATAAAGTTTATTTAAAGCGACAATAAACAGTGGTTCTACTATTAGTTCAAATAGGGATGCTAATCCATATAATACGACAGATGTACGATAATAAGGGTATATGTCGGCCTCTTTGGAGCTGATTGTCGATAAATAGTATCCACAGCATAAGGTGGTCGTCACAAAACCTAGACAGGCTGGAATGTAAGCAAGGTTAACGATCTGCTGCTGGTTCTTGGTAGACCGCGTCAAGACAGCCCTAAAGCCTTCACGGGAAATAAAGAGAATAGTTGAGGCGAGTAGTTCCAAGTTGACTGAAGCGATACCAAAGGCGTCAGGTGTGGTGTATCTCAAGACAACTTGGTTTAGTGAAAAGGTAAGCATACGAGATATAAATTGAAGTAGGATAAGATAAGATGCTCCTTTAGCTGTGTTGGATAATAAATCTCCCTCTTCACTTGTTGGCGTGGATTCCCTTTTATTCTTCATTTAAAAAAAGAGAAATAAATAATAAATAAAAGAAAATGACATAATTTGGTAATAATAATAAAAAATAGCTTGTTTAGATCGCCGAACATAACTTGCTTTATTTAGAAACAACAGAGTGAAAATTCCTTTGAGATGGCCCGCCCAGGAACAATAAAGGAGTTGAGGGTCGTACAGCATTTTACAATAAAGAAAAGATTTTTTTTTCCTTTTTTTTCCCTTTTTTTCTTTTCTTTATGGAACTATTTGGAATAAACAAAAAGAATAAAAGAAAAGACTCGGACCCAGCTATTTTAATAACAAGTTTACCGAGAAGAAAGTCTTCAGTTACAAGCGAAAGGAATTCAACTGCAATGAGAAGTTATACTTCAAGATCCTCATCTATTTCTAATGATGATGGTAGAATATGTAAGCTTATATCTCTTTACTCTTTTCTTTTCCTTTTAAAACAACAATAGCTCGTAAATCTTCACTTGATTACACTGGACTTTCTGACCGCGACGTTGAAGATTTATTTGAAAAAATGCTTGTAAAAATATATATGAAATTACAATAATGCCTCATCATACTGATATTCTATAGACAAGGAGAGGTATTCATGATTCTTCAGCACGATCTATGATGCTCAGCTTTCCCATCGAAAAGAAATTGTTGATGCTCTCACAGGACAAGCAAGCAGATCTTACAAATTCAAACACGACATCACAAGAAAGTCTTGTGCATGAAACATCCAACTCAGATAAAAGCTCACCAGAGTATTATATCGACAAATTTCTAGAGCCTGATATGAAGGGTATCACTCCAAGGTTGATTGCTCATTTAGCCGTCAGTTTAAGAACGATGCCCCTAAGTTGGGTTAGGCAGTTTATTGAAGCAAGTGGTTTGCAGATCATTACGAACGTGATTGGTACACTGAACATGGGAGAGAAAAAGTAAGAACGGAACTGATGTAGATTGTATTTAATCAATTGAATTGCTTTTTTAGGTCAGAAGCTGATCTTCAAATGGAAGTTGAAATCTTGAAATGCTTTAAATCACTCATCAACAACAGGGCAAGTTCTTTTATATATGTTATCAAAGGATTCTATTAACACACCATATTTTACTTACTATAGTGGGGAGCACGCGAGGTCATATCCCATCCACAATGCATCTACCACATCGTTCTATCTCTCGTATCACCGCCTATTCAAACTAGAAAGCTAGTTTGTGAAATATTGGCATTTGTGTGTCACGTCGACTTACCTAAGGGCCAAGAGATCGTACTCAAGGGTCTCGACAAACTAAGTGAGCACATGGGTGAGTTTGGACGATTCGATGCCTGGCTTAAACTGCTCGAAGCCACCCTTGACGGTCGAGGTAAGATGGGAAGTTTAGTAGGTGCTAGTGAAGACGTTCGAAAGTTTGCTGTGGGAGGTGATAACCAACTGAGCGATTTTGCACTCTCCAACATGATGCTCGTCAATTCGCTCGTGTCTGTGATAGAAGATGTCGAGATTCGTGTTCATTTACGAAACCAACTGAATGCAAGTGGATTAGACAGCATTATGCAAAAAATGTTCGACTTTAATAACGAACAGCTCAAGAGACATATCAGCATCTATAAACAGATGAGTGAAAATGATATGGAAGAGATGATGGATATTTATAACGAGACTATTCTGAATAATATGAATGACCCGAGAGAGTGCTTTGAACGAATTTTAGATAAAGTAGAGGGAACTCGAAGCTACAATTTCTTTTTAAGCGCTCTTCAACATATCCTCATGATTCAAGCACAAGGCGATACTCAGTAAGCGTGGATATCAATCAACAATTGTGTCTTTGCTAACTTATCTATTTAGAGTACGTTATTTTCAAATACTCGATAGACTCATCACACAGGTTGTGATGGACAGAAAGGGGTTAAAAAACGATGATTTTTCCTCTACAGGCTGGTCCGTAGCTATGCTCATTGACAAGTTTGCTGAGCAAGATCAGATTAATAAATATATCCAAGAGGCAAAAGAAGCCAGGCTGCTCTATGAAAAGACTGTTAAAGAGAAACAAGAACTAGAAACAGAAATCAACCTCAAAGGAGATGGACTGGTAGGACAGCTACGAGATAAAGCAAATTCATTAGAAGACCTTCTGCGCATATCGCGTCATACGATTGCTACATTACAAAAAAAATTAAAAGACACGCAGAGAGAATACGAAATGAACATCACCGCACTTGACCAGCAACTTCGTGAGATATATAGTAAAGCAGCTGCGGCTAATGATGATGTGGCGGCGAATAATGAAAACAGTAATGACACCACTGGCCATTTTGTGCTGGGAAGAGAAGAAGTAACAAGAGCTTATGATAGACTTAAGGCACAAGCTATACTAGAAGGAAAGCCAGAGAATGACGATTATCATAATGTAAAAGCCAAAAAGAAAAAGAAAGTCTTTTAAACGCTTATACCAATAACTTTTTATAGCTTCCTCGTGCAGAAGGATTGTCTGAAAAGTTCAAGTCGTCACTTCAAGGACAGTTAGGTAGCGGTCCTGTTGGTTTGGTCATTCCTGGCACGGCTCCTTTAATTGGATCAACACGCCGTGCTCCTTCAAAGAAAGCATGGCAAGCAGAAGACGGTAAATCAGACGGAGTCAAGATAAACGCTGATATCAAAGACCAAGTGGAGCAGCTTTTGAGCCAACATGAACCTGCGTCAAGTGATGATCACGCTGATAAACCAATCAGCGCAATGGCTGCAGAACTGGAGCAAAAACTGAGGCAGTATAATAATAAGCCGGTGGTAGAAACTGTAACTACAGCCAGCCTACCAAGAACTAGTTCCATCACAATAGTGGCAGCAACTCCTGAAAGTAACCCGTCAGAAAGAGAGTCTTCACTCTCAGAAGATGATAAATCTCAAGCTACAGACCAGCCTTCTAGTATTTCTATTCCTCCACCGCCTCCACCACCACCTATGCCTCCTGTCTCTTCTAGCCTTTCTTCCAAACCAGAAACTTCAGTGGTACGTGTATCTTCTGTTCCTTGTCCTCCTCCAGTATCATCAGCGTATGTAGAAGTAACTCAGCAAAACATACCAGCTCCTCCTCCTCCTCCTCCTCCACCTGGTCCTCAAAACACGCAGCTTGTATCTAACACACCTGAGGCTCCCCCCCTTCCAGGCGCGTCAGCTGCAGCTCCACCTCCCCCTCCCCCTCCTGCACCTCCAGGCGTGCCCATGCCACCACCTCCACCTGGTGCTCCGACCGCTCCGTTGGCGCCTATTGGACCTAGTCGTAAAATTATCCGTCATCAACCCAATGTGAAAACACGCGCTATTCAATGGACTAAGTTGCACAGTAACGCAGTGAACAGGACTGTCTGGGGATCCAGCGACGTAGACGAACTAGCCTTAGAAGATGAGTTAGAAAACCTTGGTATTTTTGATTCTATTGAATCACTATTTGCACAAAAAGTAGTCCAGCCAAAGAAACGCGTTGTAAAGGAAGAAAAGAAAGAAATTCGTATTATTGATCAAAAGAAGGGATACAATATGAGTGAGAGAAGACAGAAAAAATGCTTTAAATATTCTAATAATGTTTTCTAGATATTGCCATCTTGGCCAGACTCAAGCATCTATCGTTAAAGCAGATAACAAAAGCATTTTTGGCTGTGGATGATAGTCTACTTACGGAGAGCTTGTTAGTAAATTTACAACAGTATGTACCAACGCCTGAAGAACAGGGAAAGCTATCCGTGTTTGTGAAGAGTGCTTCTGAAGAAGAATTAGAACAACTATCTAAGCCAGATGCCTTCTGCGTTGAAGTAAGAACTACATATAAGCTAAAATTCAGTGTCCAGCTGCTAACTGTCCTCTTTAGATGATGAAGATCGATCGTTATAAGGAAAGAGTTGACAATTTGCTGTTCCGTACAATGTTTAACGAAAGACATCAAAGATTATCAAAGGTGTGTACTTTTTTAAACCTTCCGTGCTTATTATTTTCTAATTTGTTACTTTATTAGCACATGGCTTCAGTCTTGGACGCATCAGTCGCTTTGAAAGAATCAACTTCATTTAAAGAACTTTTGAAGGTAATATTATAAAGGCGTTCACAACATGAATACTCATGATAACATAGCTTATTCTTGTGCTTGGTAACTTTATGAACGGCAATACTTTCCAAGGAGGCGCATTTGGTATTCGAATTGCCAGTATCAACAAGGTAAATCTTTTTGTTTTGTTTTGCTTAACACAATTTAACTAATATCATCTTAATAGCTGGTAGATACAAAAGGAACAGAGGGGAATGTAACCTTGCTTCACTTCTTGGTTGACTCTGTTGAATCAAAGATACCTAGGTTACATGGATTTTTAAATGACTTGCAAGAATGTGGCGACGCATGTAAAGGTAATAAGGAACCAATCCCTTGTAACAGACACAGATGACTCATGTAACCTTTTTTTTCAGTGACACTACAAGACCTTGTGAAAGAATACAACGAAATTCGTGTAGGTCTGCAAAAGTTAATTCAGGAATTAGATAACCACTATGAAGAGGGATATGAAGCTCCTGAAGGTGATAATTATGCTCAAGTCATGAAAAAGTTTAGAGATGATGCTATAGAAAAGTTTGAAGAACTTGAAGTTAGATACACATCCATGGATGTTGCTTACCGTGATGTAGTCACCTATTTTGGCGAAAATCCTGATCAGATGAAGCCAGATGAGTTCTTTAGTATTTTCAAGACATTTACTTCTAGTTGGGAGGTAAGACTTCTCATTTTTGTATATAAAACGTTGTATTTTTATTAACAGAAAAAAAAAAAAGCGTGCCATGAGTGATAATTTATCTGCAAGGAAGAAACTTGAAAGCAGAGAAAAGGCCAGACTTGCTGAAGAGGCGCGTAGAGAGAAAATAAAGGCACAGAAACTACGTGGAGTGGTTACAAGTGAGGGTGAGCATATTTTATACATGCTTTTATACAAAAGATTAACCTTTACTTATAGCAATCTCTCCTGGAGTTGATGAAGATAAGAATATTATGGATAATTTGCTTGACAAACTACGTGCTGGAGAGTTGGATACAAGTCTAAAGAGAAGTAAGCAAGAAAGAAGCGCGGCATCGCGAGAAAAGAGAATGCAAAAGAGTGAATCTGTCGCTATCTTGGCAGAAGATTTATTGAAAAGCATACAGTCGGATGAAGAGAGCCCTTTACTGCGTTTTACGTAAATACCCCACGAAAAATACTCCTTTTTCTTAAAATGAAACCACATTTCAAACGCTACAAACTGTTCTTTTAAGTACGAACCACGTCTATTACCACCGACCTTTATCTTCTTTGTATTTCTAATGAATATTTGATGCAAGTTGCTGCTCATATTTACTACTTAGCACAACTTCTTTATAAAGTCCTTCTACTTGAAATTTCCAAGAATTGTTAACTTCATAAAGCCTTACATTTTGCGCAACTTCTGTTAACATATTTAGCTTCTCAACCATATCTACATGTTCAGATTACAGCTCTTCATTGCTTGGTATTTTAGTATAAATTGGATCTTAAAAAGAAAAGCGTTCGGGTTTCTTTTTTACAAACATTTGCTTTCTTCACCTCTCTCAACATCATATTCAGTACATCGCTTTAAAAGGAGTATATGCTTGCAAACTCTGTTTCAGTATTTACTTGTTTCCACTCAACATCATGCATGGCAATATGGTTCTCAATTACTTTCTTCTATTGTGCAATATCAGTTACAGGATTGTTATGTTCAATAGCAGTTACAGTTTCAGAAATAGAAAGAATAGTAGAAAATGAGAAGCAGTGTAATCTTTTGAAGGAACGAAATATCCAGCAGTTCTGTTGTACTGTATACTACTTATCATTTATACTCTAGTTATGATATGCCGTCTTATATCAATGAACGAGTCAAACAACATTTGACTTTATTGTTTCTTTTAATGAAATGGATACGCTATTAACGTCACAAAAGCAGTGTTTTTCGTGGGATATTTATGTGGATGCCCTTTACTGTCAAAAGACACAAATAGGCCAAGACGAAATAATAATGATAAGAATACGCTTTTTGAAGAGTTTGTTGCTTCATAAAAGAAATTATTCAGTACATAAATATATAATTTATAAAGGTTAGTAATGATTCACTTGTAACTAGTTTATTGACAAAAGAATACTTAATCCAGCTTTTCCTTAAGAAGATATATAAGACTGCATTACTGTGCTTCCCTTTTCCTTTTTTTTTTCTATTTTCTTTTTTTTTTTATGGTTGATCCAACAACAAACACGTTCCCAGTGCTGCCAGAAGAACTTCGAAAGAAACGTAAGAGTATTGATATAATTGTATTGAACAAACTAACCAGTAGCTTTGTTAAAAGTAAGAACGGCTCATGCAACCTATAATGTTGACTTTTTAGATCAAGCAAAGCAATTATTAGTTCGTCGACAGAGATTTGAAGATAGAAGAAGAAAGAGATTAGAGACTCGATTTGCCAAAGGTTCAGATCACATCATATCAAAGACACCTGTCCTAATCTCTAAAAAGAGACGGATGGTAAGAAAGGGAAGTTAAGAGACAAAGGAACCAAAAGTAATTTTTTTAATCGATAGAGAGATCCAATCCAACTGGTTCACCGTAAAAGGGTACAGTGGCCAATGAAGTATTTTATGTTGTACTTCAAACTCATGATGCTATATAGCTACCTCCTCAACCAAGATGTAGTGAATGCAATGTCAGACTAGATGGTAACTTGGAAACATCACCGTTAAGTGCTGCAGTTCTTGAACCAAAAAGCACAGTCGTATCTGCTCCAGTCTGCGTTGGGTGTGACAGGTAGTAAAGATATTAGCTTTTTTTTTTTTTGCAAGACTTATCTCTTTTGAAAGACTATATACTCTTGCTTCGAATGAAGAAGAGAAGCAAAATATAACAAGATGGATTGTTACCGGGCAACTTCCCAAAAGCATAGACGTAAAACTTCTTAAACCAATTGATCAATTTATGAGCGTTGAAGCAGCAGCAGAAGTGCTTCTGACGCAAGCTGAAAGCTTTTACGACATTGCAGCTGGACCCCTTCCTGTATTTTTTCACCAAGATGAGTTGAGGCAATTATATAGAGAAAATGGTTGCAAAGACAGTATATTGAAGCATGAGGTATACTGGCCAGCTGCGTTAGATGGAGCAGCAACATATGCACACATAGAGTTCGATAACGTTCAACCTCTTTGGACAATGACAAATGATGATGACTTTTATTCTATCAAAAATATGCAAATTATAAGCAAGGCATTGAAGACAGTAAAGAAAAATAGCCGTTTGGACGAACTTGAGCAGTGGTTGAATGGTTTCCTTCACACTAAAAGGCAAATGCAAATGTTACGCGAGTATACCTAAATGCAATGCCACTTATCCTTTATAATTGATATCAAGCCGAATGTCTAGGTTGGAGTTTTGTTAAAATGTCTTGTTTTATTACAATAAAGTATTTATTTTATTCTGATGCATCCTAAGATACAGTATCTTCTTGAATAGCTGCATTGCGAAGCTTGGATGATGTGGTTTCCCTATGTATTTCATCTAATTTTTCTCGAGAGGTTGGAGGCAGCCGCTCATTTTCAATATCTGAACGTCGAGCATCCTCAAATGTAGTAATAGCTTTTTTTAATATAAAAAGAAAGACAGGTTAGACTTCTTTTAGAAATATACAATATCAATAATACCTCTTCTGATTCCTTCAGCACCTAACCCCAGAGTGCCTGTGGGCAATTTCCCGGTATTTGACAAGCTCTTTAGTTCCATGATTAGTTCCGAATTTTCTCTCAGAACAGAGAATGTACGAGACATTTTACCAACGGCAATAATCTTATTCCTAATAATTTGCCTTCTTTGTTCCGTAGCATCATCAACTTTGTCTATCTTTCGTTCTGTTTCTGAAAGCTCTTCTTGAGAGCAAATATTCAAGATTGCCAAAAGCATAGTTGTAACTATTCTTATATGAATTTGTTGTCCTCTGATAGTCCTTTTTCTTAGCACATACCTTTTTCTCCTACGAATGGCAAACTCCAGTCAAAGACGTTCTTGAAGTTTGGAAGCCAATAAGGATGAGAAGTCGCGTTGAATTGGCGAATGTTGAGCACATTGTTATCATAGCGAAGAATAGCAGCTTTGTTATTATAGACGTCAATATAGTTGGGTGCTGAAAAGATCGTCATTAAGGACGGAAATCCACTTGTTTTGCTTTTACGGTACATTCGGTAGCTTTATAAGCATTTGATTAGAAACTTTAGCAGAGGTGCCTTATTATGATTTTACCCATTTGCTTGTGCTTCATGAGCTCTAATAACAGACAATAGTTTGTTTTTATCTAGAAAATTGCATACGGCACGATAGCTACAAAAAGGGATAAACAAAAGCTCTATGACGGCATGTTGTTGTTATTACCTAAAGAAATACGAACACCCACGGATATGGTTGTGCTCAAACTTGGGACTTTCCTCTTCGTCAAAATCTTCATATGGATCAGCCCATACTAAATCACACATAATACCACTAGTAGGAGTCTCTCTAAATCGATTGATCTAAACACAGGATAGTATTAAGTCTATTTTTTTCAAGACAAAGATTCAACAGTACATACGTTTTCAATATCTGCTAATGTCTTTAGCTCTGGAGAGAGTCCACCGTGTACGCAAAGGAATTGATCATTCACAACGGCAGCTAAAGGAAGACTGTCAAAGCATTCCATAGCTGCATCATATATCTCTTTAGAATATTTCGTTTCACCTAGTTAATCAAAAAGAGTTAATCCTTGGTTCAAAGGCTAGGAAACATCACATACACTCTAGCTTAAATGTAAAGTACTCGGTTAAGTGGCGACATTCATGATTACCACGTAATAAATAAAAGGATTTTGGATACCACATCTTAAATGACCAAAGATACAAAACACACTACATGATCTTTCTTTTAGTTTGTTTCTTTAAAGGATCTCTTCATACCTCTATAGAGAAATAACCTCTATCGACATAATCTCCCAAAAAGAGGTACCTCGTATCAGCGGGATCACCACCTATTTCAAACAACTTCAACAGATCATAATACTGACCATGAATATCGCCACAAATTGTAATAGGAGCAGGTATCCGTAAAAGGTTAGGCTCAGTCTTTAGGATATTGTTTGTGGCTGTCAGTATCTGAAGTGCTTGCTTCTCTGTCAACCGACCTTCTTTTCTAAAGTGTTCTCTTAAAAAATCAAGATTTGGATATCCTGGTTTATCTTTGGACCATAACTCGTCATCCGTGGGTGTCTTGAACGCAGGAGGTTCGACATCTTTGCGAAGAGATAGAAAAAAGTTATGAGTAATAGTTTTCTTTTTGTTACTTGATTACCTTTGCACACGCGATCTGTTGTATTGACAACAGTTCCATTTTCCATTGTGAACTTTGAAAAGTCAATTTGAGTCTTTGGCTGTTTTGAAGATTGCTCTGACATATCGTTGAATAAAAATAGAAAGGAAGGAAAATAAAAAGGGTTACTCCAGCATTGAGATTAAAAAAAATTGTGTTTCATGCGGTGCATAATTCTTCACTTTAGATCTAGAATTGACCTAAATACCTCAAAAGAAATATGCTAAAATATAAGATACAAGAGCTTTATCAACTTATCGCTTCTTTTATGTTGTTACAAAGGCTTATTTGCAAAGCCTAAGTGCTATATTTACACTCACTTCATTAAGCTTTTACAATAACCTTAATCTACAACTTTATGATGTTTTCTATTAAAAATCGTTGTGCGAAATTGAATAGTAACATTTGGTTTACAAAACAGGCTTTCACTGGGTATTGTCATTAGTTGCTGTATTTATCAGACACAAGCTTATAATATTTAATAAATCTAACGTGCTTTGAGGATGATAAGAGCTTTTTGTTATGGTGAACACTGCATGCACCAAAAAATAAGTTAATGTTACGGGCGCTACCTCGGGGCGATACCTGTGACATCATTTTACAACTTCACACTACATTTCTACACTACCTAAGACTGTTCGCGGTTTGTTTGGTAGAATATTCTGCATACACAAGCAGACGCCTATGGTATGTATTAATAAGTAATGGCAGATATATGTGATAGTATTGGTGCTTTAGAAGTAACGTTTTAATTATCGCAACTTCTTTAATTAAAAGAATACTTTAGCATTTTTCTTTACCTTCATGTATAATGAAAACTGTTGCTTGTGTAGTAAATATGCACTAAAATCGAAACTAAAATTAACATATTAAATAGAAGTTACTTATAGCAATAAAAATTAAAAATTGAAATGTCTTTAATGATAAACGAAGTTGTACAGGCCTAGTCTTCTATTATTTATTCATATAGTAAAGAGCTGTCAAGCAAGTAAAAGTGGCTGTTTTGGAGGTACATGATAATTGGAAGATTTCTCTCAGGCAAGCTACTATTAAAAGGCAAACGAAGGGTGTTGCAGTTATCTTCTGTATACATCGCAATAACAATATTGTATGTGTCTGCAACTATCTGAGGAGCATCGACTGTGTCAAACCAGTGAGCAGTGCTAGCGAACGTGCTACAGTCCTTTAAAACCTCTTCTATTCTTTCGTCTATGCGATCTGTTGCAATAAAGATATATAAGTTCAAATGTCAAAGCACTTGTGCTATAGAAGCATTTGCCTTTATATAGAGATGCTCTGTTTTTTAAATAATGATCCAGCACTTGTTCCTTTACTTGTATGAATTGGTATTGATCATCATAAATAGCGTGTGCTATACATTTAAATCCACAGTTTCCATCACCAACAAGGTTCAGTATTAAGTATACTTTGTTTTTGTCTATTTGGATTCGTAGACTGTCTAAGGGTAATGGCGCAGAAGGCGGCTTGCTACGGTTACTACGCGTATAATATCTAACGTTAAAAAGAAGACAATTTATAATTCTATTATGCATTCTTACCTTACATTTACTTTTTTTGATTTTTCTTTTTCTTTTTCTAATTTTTTTTAAAATTTTCTCTTCTTTTTTTGTCTATTTCGCTTCTTTTCTAAATTTCTCTTCTAATATTTCAATTGCAATTGGCAAATGCTTTGTGTTCTTCGGTCTTCCTTTCATATCCACTGATATAGAGGGAAACTGGAGATTTTCCACACTTTCGTTTACTTCTGCATTCTTTTTCAAGTTTTCAATTTGCTAAAGTAAGCTCTCTTTGTCTTGATCACTCTTTAATTTTTCGCTTAAAGCTTGCAGCCCCAGAATTGCTTTCTGCAAATTTGCATCAATTAGCGTTGGATCAACTTTTGGCTCTTCAATTGAATGTGTATGATCCTGAACTATTTATACAGATACAAAAAAGAATTATTGTTAAGAGCTTGTACATGTATGTTTGTGCTATTTCATAACACTTGCTAACGCTCAACGCGCTGATGTTAAACTATCTTTTTGCTATGATGTTGAGAGGGATAACATCAAACTGGCAAAGTACATACTTACAAGGAAGTCTGTAATTGTTGCGATAATAGCAACTACATTGCGCAAGTGGCATGCAAGAAAGGTCAGAAAGAAGTTTAGAAAGTTCAAGATTGATTTTGTTCATAGCAAACTTAGACACTTTGCCTTGTAGTTGTTGAACGCGGTAATCAGTATGCTTATTCAGCAAATCCACACTTCTTTTGAACATTTCTTGCTCGTTTTCAAATTTCTAAGGTCTCGCTATTTTTACATTTAGTATGCCGCTTATTATTTCAAGCATAACAAGTCAAATATAAGTGTACTCATGTCTTAGTAATAGTAATTTCACGAAAGTTTATCTATTTAGTTCATAATATCTGTTCGTTTCAAGCAATAATGGCACTCATTTATGTCAAATCGAAAGAAATTATTGATCATGATTCATGCAATTCTTTATTTTCATACATTCTGCACATATCATATATACTTTATTTGCTTTGTAAATTTCACTTACCTTTTCTGCCGCCCGTAAGTTGATCTTCTGCGAAACTAGAACCAATTTATCTGAGAATGTCCCAAGCGCTGCCTTAAGGGAAGAGTGAGATCCTTCGACTCTGTTAGAAGAGCGATTGAAGTGTTGTATTTAGCTTTTAGTTGTAATTTAAAAAGGCAGTTAAGTCGATGACTTGCGAATTAGATTCTTTTTATTAAGAAGAGCTCAATATCATTAAATTAAGTTTGTGTGAGAGTTTACTTGGGTAGAGAATCTATGACTGCTATTTA
Organism: Rhizopus sp. PT2906; assembly: GCA_025529335.1. Taxonomy (NCBI): domain Eukaryota; kingdom Fungi; phylum Mucoromycota; class Mucoromycetes; order Mucorales; family Rhizopodaceae; genus Rhizopus; species Rhizopus sp. PT2906. The sequence continues at coordinate 19,407 of JAMYHX010000645.1, forward strand.
TGTTATTGTCGTCACTGACATTATTTATGCTTATGTTATTATTGTTGTACTAGTAGCTACTATAGTTATTATTATTATAAG
>JAMYHX010000646.1:0-19472 GCA_025529335.1 Rhizopus sp. PT2906
CGATGGAACAAGACCAAATGTCCTTTATGAACCTGTAAATGAATCTTTGCAGCAGCCACCTATAATTGTTGAAGTGCAAACAACAGTTGACACCGAGTTCATGAACCGAGCAGTACACTACTGCGTTATGGCTTATCGTCGCTACAAAACCTTACCTATGTTGCTCATTTTTGCCACCAACACCACAACTATACCTACAGACAATATGCATCGATCAAATGTCTTTTGTGGTCTGTCTCTGCCCTGCGAATATTGGGCGAAAAAATGCTATTTGATCAACCTCGCCAGTGCTTCCTCTGTCTCTATCAATATTCATGAACCATTTCAAGCATTGTCAATGTTTTTACTCAATCAACAAACTTGTCTTTTGGAAAGCAATTCATGGAAGGATCCAACAATGCGACGATTATTTCAAATTGCGAGAGATGCTCTGCAGCAATCCATTGAACGCGAAACGGAGCTTTTGGATGCAATCACCAGTATTTGCGATGCCAGCATCAAACATTATGAACAAATATTGAACACTGCAGAACGTTTACAATATGACTCCCCAAATATCCGTCAGGAAGTTGTTTGTGGAATGCAAAAATTACAGCAAGTCAAACGACGTTTTGAAGAAGTTGATAGTCTTCAGGAACCGACAGATCAAGGCAATCTTGCAACAAGTGCAGACGAGGAAAGATACCAAAATACCATGGAATTTGTTGAAAAATACAAGACAACGAGGAAGCGAATGAATTGGCGCGACTGTCATAAGCAGTTGACGCAAAAATCTAATGTGATCAAATACAAGAATCCCGAAGTGTTACGTGTTCAATTTAGCAGATTTAAGAAAAGCGATCGGTAGTTTTTCTTCTGCCCACTCCTGCCTCTATAGCAAAGAAAACATGAATAAAACCTTTGAATTACTTTCAGTTATAACAGTATCAAAATAGGAGAGTGCTTATTTAAACAATATTATGCACTTTTCAAAAGTAGGAATACTTTTAATCAGATTCAAAAATTATCTTCAAAAATTGGCTTGAATGTGTCATATAGATACTGGAGGGCAGGGTTGTGCAGTTTATTAAGCGTTACAATTGTCCGTTTATCTTGCAGAAGAATCATTGATAAAGCAACAAGTTCATTTAAATTTTCGTTTTTGCAAGTACTTTGGCTGATAGATTGTTCCGATATTAATAGACATTTACTTGACCATGCGGTATTCGGCAAGTAAAACAAATACGGTTTGCTCTCTGACGGAACAAACGAGTCCAAAAATGGCTTCGACAACTTGTCAGAAGAAATAAACAATATGACTGGGAGCTGTTTACTTTGCTGATAAACCTGAAAACATTGGTCAATGGCATTCATCATTGAATCTTGATTAGTACATGGCTGAAATCGTAAAATGATTGGTGGTAAAGCAGAATAAACCTCCAAGCGTGACAAATAGGTAATGCTTATTCCATTTGCAAGAAGTTGAGCAGAGTGAGCCGAATAAGTATTTTTATCGACGTTCAGTAAATTCTTAGTTATAATATCAATGATATTTTGATCTTCGGCTAAAATCTTGCAAATCCGTTCATCGTTCAAGCAGTTATTACAGGAGACTTGGTGGACAGACATGATAAAAAGTTTTGCAAGGCGAAGTTGTTTTGACCGTAACTTTGAGGATCCGCCATCCAATAAACATGGTGCATGCGAAAGAATCCGTAACGTATCCGTAACATAACCGTAACATAACCGTAACGTAGCCGTAACGTAGCCGTAACGTAGCCGTAACTTTGAGGATTCGTCATCCAATAAACATGGTGCATGCGAAAGAATCCGTAACATAGCCGTAACATACCTTCACACAAGGCTTTTTTAATAATAAAGGACCTCTTTTTTTTGCATATCGCTTTCATAAACAAAAACATACTATGCATGTAGGCTTTATAGCCTTTCTTTGTTAAGACACTTACCAAAACACTTGGCAGAATGAGATACAAAGCCTTTGAAATCACTTAAATATAGACTATCACATGTTTCACTGATCCTAGTCATTAATGTTTCTTTTTCCAGGAACCTGTTTCGCTTAACTTTGCTCTTGACAACGGACTAGAACTGCTCAATTGGATTCAGCTCGGGGAAATATGGAGGAAGATATACAAATCCGTATCCTCGAGAGTGAATATACTTTCCTATACCAGTTGAGCTATGGATTGGTGCGTTATCCATGACAAGATAATGTCCCTTCATTTCTGGGTACTTGTCCATTTCATCAAGAGTTGCCTTCACAAAGCTCAAACAATGACCTGTCACTGTTCCTGGATGTTTATTCATTAAGAATTGAGTGCGAGAACTAATTGTTTCGGTAGCAAATAGCTCCTCATCAACAACAAGATCCATGTAGATGCCAGTGGCATAGCCAAGAGATATGGGTTTTGGAACAAGAATGAGAAGCAGCTGTCAATAATCGTGGGAGAACTTATGGCGATTTGGTTTGCGCTACAAGCTCATGCACAAAGATTCCGAGATCAAACGATTCACATATATTCCGACAACCGTACAGCTTTTAAGTATGCCGCGAAGGCGGGTGGAACCACTTCCCCCACACTGCAGCTGATTGCTCTAGAGATACAAGACATATGCAATCAGCACAACCTGACAGTAATTTACCAGCACATCCCAGGAGCAATGAATACAGCAGCCAGCGCCCTAAGCCGAATGTCTCAATTATTCCACAATTAGAGCCTACCACATTGGGCTGCCAACGAATTGCACAGGAATGGAATGTCAGTCTTAAGATAGATGCGTTTGCCGACGACACCAACAAGAAGTTGAAAAGGTACTGATCATGAAAGATTGATCTCAGAGCAGAGAGAACAGATGCTTTCCAGCAAACATGGCCTATGAAGGGCCTCTTCCTACACCACCTTGGAAGCTGATACCGCAGGTGTTGAAGAAAATCAATCAAGATCGAGTGCAAGATTCTGTAATGGTGACTCCAACATGGTCAACACAATTTTTGTGGCCAATGGTATTGAAACGCAACAAGATGGAACCACTAGTCTTCAACTTGAAGAATTTCTCAGTAACCGCCTGGAGATTGTCAAGTGCTGGCAGGACACGGCAGAATTGAGTCAGTCTACGGCTCAACACTTACCCAATCTACTAGAAAGTCAACATCAGACAATTACAACATACATTGGAAGAACTGGGTGGTATGGTGCTTATCACGAAACCCAAAGAAAGGCCCTCTCCACTACGATCCACTCCTAGTGGTGGAATATCTGGTGTCGCTAAGCTCTCTTTCATTACAACACTTGAATGTAGTCCGCTCGGCGATCGCCTCGGTATATCGAGTCGTGCATGCTCAAGAGCCGAGCTTGGGTAATGACGTCTTGATTCAGCAATTTTTCAAGGCTAGGAAGAGAACAAGAAACAAGTTACCAAACAGAAATCAGGATATCTCTGATATCGATCCAATATTGATTCTAGTGGAAAATTGGGGGGTGCTACCAAGGACTTTCCCTTAGACAAACTACAGAAGAAGGCGCTAGTACTTTTGACAATTGCAACTATGTGGCGGCCGAGGTCTGATTTGGGGAATCTTCATCGAGATGTCACCTTCGCAGAATTCGAGGGAAAAATAATCGGTGCCACATTGATTGCACGCCAACCAAAAGCAAGTAAGATTGGAATAATGATGAACGAGAATCTTTGCCCTGTACGAACTTTGCATGCGTTCATCCAGCGGACGTTCCACATACACCATGATTTAGAAGACGATCACGCTCTTTTTTTTGGCTCATATCGCACACAACAAATACGGAGCACGATCAATTAGACCCAAGACTGTTAGCGTATGGTTGGAAGAAATTATGAAGATGGCAGGAATCGACATAACATGATTCAAGGCACATTCTCTCCGTTCCGCGTTCATCACCAAAGCAGCTATGGCTGGTGTTCATATTAAAAATATCAAATTGCATGCTAACTGGAGTTTAAACAATTCAATCTTCAAAGACTACTATTACAGATCAGGAAATCAACACACCAGGGGCGCTACGATTGTGGACACGGTCTTCGGAAACATTACCAAGAAGATAACCACATCCAAAGTCGGATTGGAGGCAACGGCAATTGTGGTAGGTGCGACCCACAATAGCAATGTTGCCGAAAAGACGACAAAGGATGTGGTGGCTGCCCAGCCCTGGTATCGAAAGTTTTTTCTAGGTCCCGCCCAAGTTACCATGGTTTCCTCATCCAAGACGCATGCATGGAGAAAGAAAAGAAAAAGAGAAAAAGAAAAGAATAAAGCTGGCTTAAAATAAATTTCCCTCGGTAAAGAAGCCTCTTTTTCTCTTTTTCTCTCTCTCTTTTTTTTTGTGTTGTGTGTGTGGGGAACAAATCAACGTTGATTATCATGCAAAAAAAAAAAAAAAAATAAACACTGAATCTGAATCAGGGTACACCGCGGAGACATAAATATTTATTTACAACACTATAATACATATCACAAGCTTCCTGGTTCTTCTACAATCATTTCCTTTCGTTTAGTTTCATAAAGAGCAGCTTCTAATTGAATGAGCTGACGAAGACGTTTAAGTTGCATCCATGCTGGTAAATAAAGATATTCTGTCACTTTACGCGAACTGGGTATTTCAAATGGTGCAGACGTATCCAAGGGAACTAGATCTAGTAGTAATACATTATTACCTCCAGATATTACACGATTGGCAACTTCCTTAAGTATTTCAGGTTTGATAGGGGTTTCATAGTCAAGAAGATGGTATTGGGAAATAAGCTTTTGAATTTGAGTTGGAGATAGAACCCAGCAAACGTCATATATATTTTCAATATCTTCCAGACTGGCCTTTTTTAATTGAAGTAACTTGGTAGCTTGGGTGAGATGCTCTAGTTGAAGTACCCCTTCAGGTATGTCATGCTTCTTGCACCATTCCTCAATACGAGAGATGTTGTATTGAATTTGCATGGCTAGATAAATCATTAAACATCATTCATTCCCTATTCTATTATATTCCATTCTATTCTATTTTACCTCGCTTCCAAGATGAAAAGTTTTTTCGCATCAACAAATCATTAAACGACATGGTTCCAGTCATTTTCAAAACTTCTGTTAGAACCTGACGAATGGTCGATGGTTCAATAGAGTAACATGTCATCGTTTTGTGCACCTTGTGTAAGAATGCCAGCAAGTCATCCATGTTGTATGCAGGTTCACTGTGGGTCATAAAGAGTCTATTTAGGAATCTACCAGAGTCATTTGTGATAAAGCCTGGTAGCGATTGGCTCTCGATGACAGCAGGAATAACCATCTTGCTATACCGCTTTTTGATTTCCTTGACAAGGATTTGATAGATATTGTCTTCGAGACACTGTAGCTCGTGTTTGATGTCTTGAGTTAGCTTTTCAAATTCTCTCCAACTGATAGAGTGACCTCCTTCATGCAATTCCTTTTGGAGTTGTTGCTCTGTTTGGATAATAGTAGACAAAAGCTCATGTGTGTTTGTTAACCAAAAAGAACATGGTACAAAAGCATCCTCTCCATTAAATGTCTACAAGAGGCAAAGTCAATGACAAGTTCAACAATCTAGCTTACTTACCAAACATTGTTTATGAATAGCGTCAATGACAGCAAAAACCAAGTTCTCTGATTCACGATGGTGCCTAATTCTCCACATGCCCTTCACACATAGACCAATGATGTGCGCAGGAAACACAATTTCTTTGATTGAGGGAGGATTCTTTGTACTAGGCAAGGGAATCTTTAATGATCTGACGAGCCCACTCAAGATTTCTTCCTGGAGCGGTTCCTCTTGGCGAAGGATAGAGTTAATCTATGTCACAGAAAGCAAATCAGCCTTTCGTTATCATTTTGGGTATATCTTTTTTCTCTTACCTCTTCCTCAGGATCACCCGAAATGGTATTTAATCGACCCGCTTGACCGTTTATACCATACAGACCAAGTGAGGTAGGTCTAGGGGTCTTACCGTTGCTCAACTCTTCCGCCAATCGAATTCGATCGATGGAAGACTTGGCACCTACAGCACCTACTTCAACAGAGCTATTTCTGCGTGTTTTCCTGTTAGTCAACAGAGTTGTCTGCTTCAGAGGTTCCTCTGCGCTAAATGATGGCTGTCTTCCACGCATAGGTGATGGTGATAAAGTTCGATTGCCATTTCTTGCAGGAGATAAAGAATCCTGCTTTCTTGTGCTGTGCATAGCTCTTGCTAACTGAGCCTTTAAAGCAGTGATCTGTTGCTTTAACTCGGCTACTTCGCTCGCATTTTCGTCCTTTGTAGGCTTTGCTTCCTCCCTTTGTTGCTGCAGTTTCATCTTTTCCTTTTCGAGTTGTTCCTTGAGCATATTTGTTTCTTTTGTCAGTTTTTGTACTTTTTCAAGAGTAGATGCATGCTCTGATTTGATCTTGTCATGCTCTTCCTGAAGTAGCTCGTAGCTTGTCTTTAGTTCTTTCAGACTGTGTTCAACCTCTTTGGATAATTTCTCCATCTTTTCATATCTTTCAGTGGTATGTTGTAACTGAGCTTCTAAATGTACTGCCTTTTGATCTGATGCTGTCTTTTCGGCCTTTAAGGTAGCAATTATTTGATTTAACTCGACTACCTTGTTTTCAAGCTTATACGACACTTCCTTGAAGTGGTTTGCAGACTTGGCCTCTAATCTTAAATTAACAAGCTGCTTTTGAGCAGTTCGGCGACGAATACAGGACTGTAAGAGTACGATGTGTGCAATCTGAGACTTGTACCATTTACGAGCAAGCCTATATATCAAAAATACAGATTGAGGTGTGAGACAAATAAGGTTATATAGTCACTTACATTCCTCTGGCATGACGTTGGATCTGTATAGCAGCATGATGCTCTTGCAAATTCTTGTGTACTTTGCGTGCTTGACGGCTACGAATGGCTTATGAAGATTATGTGAGTCATACAAGAGCAACACAATCCATGTACAAAAAAAAAATACCTGTCTGAAGTCTGATGATAAAGTCCTTTTTAGATACAAATGCCTTGTGAGCAATATATCGTCTAAAGTTCGTTTGAATAATGATAGCTGCCTTGTTTTGTCGAAGCTCTTGCAATTTATGTGCAGCCAGTTTTTGACGCGCGAGACATTGAAGCTGAATAATCAATGTTTGGAGACGTACATAACGTCGACGATAGACGAAACGTCTCATGTTCTTTTGAAGAACAATGGCACAAGCATCATATCTGTCCGATCTTAACTTTTCCATATAGGCAAGCTGACCAGCACGGAAGAAGATTTTAGTTTCACCAATTTGGTATTTATCCGTGTCCTTGATGCAGCTGTCTAGAACAAGCTGACAGAGAGATCTAATGTCATTTGTTTCCCACTGTTTTGATGGAACAAGGGCATAATAACGTTCAGCAAATTCCTCAAAAGTCCAACGGGATGGATATCCCAGACAACTGATACGAATCGTTTCGAGAACACCACAAGCACGTAGTTGGGATAAAACCATAGGTCCGTCGAATTCCCACGCAACTTTCGCCTCGTTAGGCTTAATACAACGAATGTAATGCACATTCGTATTTCCTATAGTATCCATCAAGTTTATAAGTGAATTCTATGAAGAGAGAGAGAGGAGGATCAGTCATGGGACTCTGTTTGATTGTGTATACCTTAAATATAGAACCTAAAGTGGGCTTTCTAGAGATCATGCTCTTTCTCTTATTGTCCTAGTGAACATAAGCGTTATGTGACGCAAACATTTGAATAATGCTATATATAAACTTACTGTAGAGGCCATTGCTTGAGCAGCAGACAAAGACTTGGAAAGGATCTCTTCCAAGAAATTGAATTCTGAATTTCGAAGCATTTCCAAATGTTCATCGGGTAGTGAGTCTTTGTTCTTTTCCAAAAAGTTCTCAGCTTCATATTGCACTTCGTGAGCATAATGTTCAATGGTAAATGCTTGGTTTGAAAAGCGTGGCTTCTTAAAATATTTCTTGTACTCTGGTGTTGCAAAATGGTCATACAACTTTTGGCAGAAAGCTTGATCTGTACCCGCAGGTAATCGTGACTCCTACAGCTGTGTGTCAGTGTCGAGGTTATTATTGTGCACATATAACTTACTTCGTCTAAAAGAGACAAAATACCCAATCTTCCCTCGATCATTTCTATACACTTCTGATTATCGCTAAACTCGATAAATGTCCAGTTAATTTTTTCTCTCATGTACTCTTCTTGCTCCAGCTTAAACACATGTTGATTAAATTGCTGCTGTAATTTCTCATTGGCGTAGTTGATGCAAAATTGTTCAAAAGAGTTTTGCTTAAAATGTTCAAAACCATAGATATCAAGTACGCCGATAAAATTCTTGACAGTGCTTTGTTCATCAGGACAAGACAGACTTTCGTTGATGACACCTACAAGCCAATCAAACAGATTGGAATAGATGTATTTGGCGACGGAATCCCTCACAACATTTGCTTGAACTGGTGTTAGGTTTGTCACAATCTTTTCTGAACGGGTGATGATTTGCTTTTTAACAATCCATTTTCTAAACTCGTCAGCGTTGATTCCCAAAAGTCGAGAGGAGGTTGCCAAAGCAGGATCCGTGTCCGAAAGAAGAGCATCATTACGTCCTGTTATGTTGATATTACCGATATGAAGTAAAGCTGATAGTAATCTAAATATCTTCCATTGTAAATCAACAGAGAGACCCACAGTGGAAAGGGCTTTTTGAGTCAGATCAAACTCTTGTTTATCATCTACACCAGGAATTTCACCGGTTCCACTTTGATTCAGATAATGAAAATGTGTATAATCATTTAGTTCAAACTCTTTTCTCTCTTGGGAAGGAACGCCTGCACAGAGCTTTTTTTAAGAGTTGTTAGATGCTTAACTAGGTTCTTTGAATAAATATGTCTGTTTACCTGATAAAAGATGTGATAGTTTCGTTCAGTTTCAGGTTGAAATATAAGTCTTGACCTTTCCAATAAGTACGTCCTAATCTTTGCCCCCACAATGTTTGCGCAACCATCAAACTGAATTTCAATATATTTACCAAATCTGGAGGAATTATCATTTCGAGTTGTCTTTGCATTACCAAAGGCTTCCATAATAGGATTTGTAGCTATTATATACGCGATTAATAATGTATACAAACTACTTATTATTATTATTATTATTACCCAATATCTGTTCTTCTACTTCTGTCAAGGATCCATTATCCTTCTTGACCTTTCCCGTCGATTCTTGATCATCAGCTGTTGCAAAATATCTCATGATATACTTGGCACTGACTGTTTTACCAGCACCACTTTCACCCGAGACAACAATAGTCTGGTTTCTTTGTTCTCGTATCATACATCGATAGGCTTCTTCTGCAATAGCAAACAGATGAGGTTCAAGCTCACCCCTTCGTTTACCAGAGTATTGTTGCACAATGTCTGATTCATAAAGCGGGACACGATCAAATGGGTTTACAGCGATCAGCACGATACCAGAGTAGGTGTAAATCAAGTGTTGCATATATCTCGTTCTGATTGTATTCAGAACTAAAATATCTAAGTACTGTGTTTGAAATACGTAACATTCTATCTATTTACCAGAAGGTTCATTTAAATAGCTCAAATTCGTTAGATCATCTGTATATTCCATCTTGGGTGGATTACGAAGGGGTGGTAAGCTGGAGCCATTTGATTTTTTGATAGCAGTTAGTGTAGATTCAAACACATGCTCCTATATCAAATCAGTTTATCATGTTTAGATTTTAAACAAGACCAAGCTTACTTTTTCAGCTGAATCGTCTATAAACTTTAAGGTGATTTTGTCACCCTCCACTGTATTAGACACGCAAGTAGCAGAAACCCAGCCTTCTTCGTTATCCGGAAACCAAGCCTTTATGCCTTTGGTATAAACCTCGATAAAGTCTTGCTTTTCGGACATTTTATCAAAATTTATCAGAATAAATAATAATAAAAAAAAAAAAAAAAAAAATTCATGCAAAATATTCGCATGTCAAATAATAATATCAAGAGGGGAGGAAAAATCTTTGTTCTTTTTAGATGTGATTATGGACAAAGAAAAGCTCTTGAATATTACTACCCCTTTTCATATCACATAACCAAAGAGGAGTTTCTAATCAATTTGTTTCTTTTTATTTATATTTGGAAATAGCGTCCGTGGTACCCTCCTAGTCCGCACTGCAAAATCCCCGACCTTCCACCTCTTGTTCGTAACGAAAACAAATTGGAATCAAAATTGAGAAAGCTTTTACCAAAGGTCTCAATTCGTTCATCTGATCCCAGTGCTCGTTATGCAAACTTTAAGGAGATTGGTACAGGTGTCAATGGTGCAGTTGTTCGTGCTTCTTATCGTAGAAAGCCAAATGTTCGTGTTGCAATTAAACGTTGTAAATTAGATCCTGATCGTGAATATCGTGCCGCTATTCTTAGAGAACTAAAGATTATGTCATCTGGTCATAGTAATCTTATTAAATTGCGTGAAGTTACTTTATGTCAAGATGATATTTGGATGACTATGGACCTTATGCGCTGTTCTGTATTTGCTGTACTTTGTCAAAGAGGAATTCCTGAAGAATATACTGTTTATATGGCATGTGAAACATTGAAAGGATTGGCTCACTTGCACTCTCAAGGCATTTTACATCGTGATGTTAAATGTGAGAACCTTTTATTAGGTTGGCGTGGTGAAGTTAAATTAGGTAATTTACTTTTAGTATGAATGTATATATTTTTAGATATTAAATGTTTATAATAGCTGATTTTGGATTATCAGCCCGTATTAATCGTCCAAACCATGAAAGATTAGGAACAACCAAATGGTAATATAACATATATATTTCTTTAAAAAAAATATGTAAACAATAGAATTAACACTATATAAAATAGGATGGCTCCTGAAGTAATTAGAGAAGAATACTATAGTGAAAAAATTGACATGTGGTCACTTGGAATTACCGTTATTGAAATGATGGACCGTGTACCACCTCATTATGCTATTAAAGATGAAGAAGAATTATTCGACATTATTGCAACTGAGCCTAGTCCAACATTTACATATAGTTATCCTACAATGTATATGAGAGGGCTTGTTGCTTGGTTATTAGATGAAGAGCCTGAGACTAGACCTACAGCTCGTGATGCTCTTTTAGAAATTGAAGCACACGTTCAATCTAATCTTTTACCTTGTTCTAATGCTCAAGATATGACAAGATTCTTGAATCAAGTCTTACCTGAATGTTAAATTCTTTTCTTTATATGTTTAGTATAGCCATTTATTATGTATTTTCCTTTTTTCTTTTCTATTATATGCATCCTCCCTCATCTTTTTTTTTTCTCCTCTTTTACTTCCCTCTCCTCCCCCCCCCCTCCTAATAGCTTTTTCTTATAATTTAATTATGTTTTCCCTTTTCTCCTCCCTATTTTTCTTTGCTACTATCCAAAACAAAATCACATTACTACCCCAAATTTATTATTATATATGTATGAAATACAAGTTAGATATTAAAATTTCATTCAAATTTCTCATTATTTCAAACATTTGAGTCATGTGTTGTTTGGCGTACATAATCACATTAATTGACAGTACAGTATATGTATAAATATTAATGCGTTTCATCAATTACCGTCATTTTTGATATGTTGCCATACATGAAAAATTGTCATGATGCATAACATCAAACACTTGAGGAGCCTTTTAATTTAATGTATACATGCTTTTAAAAATTTAATTTTGCATAATACGTGATATATAGCACTTTTGGGGACTTAATTATTATTATGCAATATATCAATTGTTTTCATTTAAAATTTAGATTAACTTAAAAGTACATGCGTTGGGCTTTTCAATTACTTATAGATCAATTTTATAATTATATATATTTATATAGACAAATCAGAATATAGCATTTCTAAAGCAAAGCTAATAATTAACGGTACTCTTGTATAAGTTGGTTGGTTTAATCACATCATTTCTAAAGCAACCTAAAGACTTGTATCTTACAAGTGATGCACTCAATTTTTTAAGCATATTTTTGTCGGTTTTCTAGCGCCTTTTTAGAATGATATAAGTATTACAAATCTTTACTTCAAATAGCAACATTTAACATGAATTCTGAATCGCCAACTATTATGCACGAGGGCTTTATACTAGCTATTTTTGCTCTCAAATCTCTTGTATGGTTTTTATTACCATTTCATTTCATAAATCTAGAATTAAAAGATATTGCAAGGCGGCTATTATAGAACTGCTAATTTTCACTGACTGCTACGTATGTTCAAGAGTATCAAAAAAATGTTCAGATTCATTTGAATCCTATCAAGGAGACAGAAAATTTGAACAATAAATATCAGCCATTGCAAAATCAGATGCATTTTTTTGAAGAAAAATTCAAAGAACTTGTTCAACAACTGGAAGAAGACAAAAGAAGGAAAATATTAGAGGGTTCTACTAGTACCAGATATCGTTTATTAGAAAGTCGAATTGGTATTTTAGAACAATGCATGAAGAACACTGTTAAATTATATCAAGACAGCAAAAACCAGCAAGCACAAGACATCGAAACTATTTCCACTCTTATCTCAAAATACAGAAAAACTTAGAGACAGAGTCAATATATTGGAAAGATGATTTTCGCAGGCTATTCAAGACATTAAATACAAGAATAAAAAGGAGCATAAAATCATTGGAGCCAATTTCAAAAATATAACAAGAAGCATAGAAAATATGATAAAACATCTTGAAAAACAAGATAAACATTTACAAGATTTCATTTCTATTGAAGCAATGCCAAAATTTCAAGAAACGATGCTTAATTTAGTGCATAATTATCAAAAAAAAAAAAAAAAAAAAAAAAAAATGCTAATTTGGAGTCAAAATGTAGAAGCATAGAAATATCGAATAAAACGTTAGAAAAATATTCACACAACTCGCTCCAAGAAGCAACCTGAATAAACTAACTGAAAAACTTGGAAACAATGCATTGACATCTGCAATAACGGACAATTTAAAGATTGAACAAAAAGCTTTTATTTCGAAAGAAACATTTAGCAAATATGAGCCTCTTGCGATGTTGAGTCGAGATAGAACTAATTATATCGGTGATACGGAAATGATTATGAATCCAATACGGAAAGAATTGTCAAATGAGATTCCTCTCGTTTCTGGCCCCTCTAATTTAATTAATCCTTCATATCAAAATGATACAAGTACTTCTCTCAAGAATAATCAATAAATATACTTTAAAGGCATTAGGGATTTTTTATGAGATGTTCAATTAAAAAATAATAATAACAATAAAAAATGTTTAACAACAAAATCAATTGTAAATATTTTGTACAAGAAAGCGCTGTGAAAAGCCGTTTTAGGACGCATCTTTAGTACAAGCTACTGTATTGACCTAAAATCAAACATTTAGACCTAAAATCCTGCCTCAGCTGTTTTCAAAGAACCATATTTTAAGAGCCTATGTTTTTTAAATATTTGGCTGTATTTTCACAAAACAAAAAATACACTACCATTGGTTATACGTTTAAATACTTATTTACTACATAAAATAGTATCTAGCCAAATTACAAAATGCTGAAAGAATCATTTGTGCCATTAAAATACAAAATTCTGGGTTATATTTTGCATATATCAATTTAATTTTTAGATGCAATAAATTCAGAATGGTCTCTTCTACAATGAACTTGGTCATGGCATAGATAACAGACAATAAGCCTAAATAAAATGAGCGCACAGCTAAAAAAAAAACAACAACAACAACAAACTAAATCTAATTGCTTACCCAATCAAAAGTAAAATAGTTCATGAATTGCAACAATTCAAGATCTGGGTAATTTACGAAACACATGTAAGAATTACCATGTTTGTAGATTTTGTATATTAGTATCTATAAACCCCAACAGCAAAAAACAAAACAAGGATGACTGAATTTGTTGCAAATCTTAATATTTCTGATATACCCAATTTGATGTATTAAACTACAGACATGATAATCATGATTATATCCATTCCTCATATATTAATTACAACGATACCATGCCTTGTTACACCAATAATGATGACTATTGTTCTTTGTAATACACTCATATTGTCAAAGATCATCTAACTAGGTAAACTACGTCGCTATGATTGCTTTTTTTTTTTTTTTTTTTTTTTTTTTTTTTTTTTTTATTCCATGTGGCTATAATTTAATCAAAAATAATTTTGTTCCCGAGTAGTACCACATTGATATCTGGTCCTGTCGTGATGTCAGGTTTAAATTTAAAACATGCGCTAAATAATTTCATACATTATAATTATAGATTCTAGACTGTTTTTTGAATTCAGGAGATGTTTATATTGATACACGTTTCTATTCTCTGCTTCTTGATTTACATGTATTTTTATATACGTTTAGTCAGGGGGATGATTTGTCCCAAACATAACTATTTAACGCGCACGTGCAATTTTATTGAGTTAATACATGTTTACGAATTATAATTTTGTTCATGTAATGCAATTCCTAAACAAATGCAATGTACATCATGTTCATTTTAAATATGTATAATATTTTGTGATAACATAATGGCGCGGGTATTAAGTCTAAAATGTATCTAGATGTTACAATCTGCGAAAAAAGATCGACATTTTATTACTATTATTAGGTCAGCTGAAAGAAAAAAAAAAAGGAGAGAGAGAGAGTATATGTGTGTGGTATACAAGTATATATATACAAATGAATAAATGAAATGAAGAGCTAATTTGACCAACCTAGACCAGACTTAACCCAAGTACCATCATTTGAGAATAATGCTAATGTATTAACGATATCTAAACATAATGATTCCAATTGAGTATTGTGGAATCGAGCATTCAAAACCGAATCCAACGCCAAGATTAGTTTTGGGTTATCAAAAGCATTTTGAACTATATTAGAAATACAAGATTCCCAACTTTTTGTTGTCAATGTATTCGATGAAACATTCATTGGTCGACCTTGAACAACAAATGTACAAAGAGTTGATAAAAATTGAAGATTAACCCAATTTTCCAACTGATCAGGCCGAATAATTTTTTGAATAGCTAAAGCAGAATCAATCAACTGACCACCAGCTAAAAACCAATCAAGCTCTACATGCGATGCTTGTTGCCTTGAAGCTGCTTTAGTAAGTGTCGCTGCTGTGTATAATAATGCATCTAATTTTTGTTGTGGGCTTTGTGAATAACTAGACCACACAGTCATATAAGTTTTGATCAAGTCAGATTTACTCTTTAATAAAAGTTTTACTGCAGATTGAAATGTGTTGTTGCCTTCAATTTTGCCATCAAATCTTTGATCAGCATGAATAAGATCAAATAAAATGGTATTGACAAATTGAATATTGTTGAATTGGTTTTCTCCGGAATAAGGTTGACAGTATTCAAGAATACTGGAAGTATCCAGGTATGAAGATGCATAGTAGGCTAATGCTTGACTAATGATTTCAGGTAGATCATGTTCAATACCAAAAGATAATTGAACCAATGGTTGCATTTGAGAACCAATAGAAGGTTCAAGAGAATAAAAATATCTGTCCAGAGTCTCATCTAGACCCAATGTAGATAATTGCCTATCAAAGAAAACTAAATAATCACCGTATGAACTATAAATGTATTATTAACAAAAATGTCAGCTGAGTTTTACTTTAAAATCACTTTACCAAGATGTTCCGAGAAATTCAACCCAATTTTTTTCATTGATTTTGTGGGTAGAGTCATTGACATGAATAGATGCAACATCTAGTTTTGTCTTTTCATAAGCAATAGATAATTGTTCCTTGGTGGCTGTTATAACAAAGAATAATCAGGTTCATGTTATTATAACAAAACAATTGATATTTACCATGAAATTTATGAAGATTTACAAGCACACGAATAATGTTGTTAGGGCGATCTCTTTTTTCCATATGATATAACAAATGATTTTCATGTACAATATCTAATAATAAAGTTCTGTCAATAGATAAATTATCTTGAATGAATTCCAAAGATGAGAAAGGTGCCTGTTGTTGAGCAAGTGATTGACGTAACATATTTTTGTTGTGTTTTTTTCTTTATAAAAAAAAAAAAAAAAGTGGAAGATAAAGATGAAAGAATAAGAATAAAGTTGTATTTATATATTCATCAAAAAAGTCACCTTCCTTTTTGTTGTTTAATCCCAAGGTTACAAAAAAAACCCCATTTCCTAAATAGAGTAAAATAACCTTTTAATGCTTCTATTCTTATCTTCTCCTTGATTGGTATAGAACTGTATATGCGATCCAGATATATACAGTAAATAAAAAGGGCGCAGGGATGTCCGGAGTTTTCTGCGTTTGCGAGCAACAACAAGATCCCATAAAATAATAAAATGAGGCTAAAAATCTACAAATTGTCATAATCTTATTAACCTTAATACACATATAATAGCATACGATTTATTTTATTTTATTTTTTTGCATAAAGAATATAGAGAAGAAAAAAAGTATTCCGTGTTCCAGACATACACGAATCCTGATTTCTTCACCCCCATTTCATCCTTATTTTGATACTCTTAAAGGTTAAAATCACGGCAGACATAGCTATAATTATTGGTCATAATTCAAGTTGCGAGAGATGCCCTGGAAAGATGATATAATCAGGTTTTCTTAATTCATGTCGAATATATGCAAACACTTGAATCTATTTTTCAATACAGATATATTTAACTATGTATAGAATCTTCCCTCCTGCTTGACCTTTTTTTTTTTTTTTTGTTTATTTTGGAACATTTACTTCATATATCAAATGTTGTATTTATAAATGCTTAGTACGATCAAAATACCATCGGGTTTTTTAAACCTGTTATCAGATTGTTTTAGTTTCATTTGAAAGCTTCCGTCATATTCCATCGTCATTATTAAATATATCTACGACATTTAAAGAAAAATTGTCTGTTATCGTTTTGTATAGACAGATATGCAATACATATTAGAATTTTTAAGTATAGACACCGCTTTCTTTTGTAGAATTTAGTAACATATAAGATAAGATACAAAATGAAGACAGAATATATATGTAATTCAAAGTAGTAAACTTATAAGAGTTACATGTAATACATAACCCATAGAATACTTACATTGCATGTATAATAGCTATCTGTCCATAATATATCATGTTTTCAAGATTATGAATTATGAAAGTGTACAGGATACATGTACTTTTTAGTCCTGGATCCTTAAATTTTAAGGTAAGGGGTTGGTACATATATTTATCCTTCTAGATGAAACAATAATTATCTATCATTTGTACCTGAAATATTTTAATACGTAAATTTCAAAAGGGTCTAAATTTATCATTGACTTTTGATATATGCATACAAATAAATTTTTTAAAACTTGCAGAAAATTGACCTGAGGGATACAACAAATTGATAAACCTTTTTTTTTTTTTTTTTTGAGCCCCTAATCTGCATATTTTTAAAAAGAATCTGTTTTCAAATATGATACATTAGAATTTGAGTTGGTTATACATATATGATATATTTTATTATATAAAATACAGTAAGGACTCATTATATCGGACATTTTTGAATTCACCAATTTTTTTTTCAACAATTTCCGCGCTTAATCCCAGTGTATTGATAAAACGAACATCGGACAGAATTATATCCACGAATTCAGTAGTTGTCATTGCAATACATGCTGGTTTTGACTAATTTACCGCTATTTCTAATTTCAAATGATCTGATGAGTCACAAAACCCACTTGAAAAATAGTTATTTGATTTCTACAATTAACCAAAAGAAAACTTACGGAACGCTAGAGCCATAGCACTGAACACTATTACAGCTGTAGTAAATATACTCTGAAACTTGCAGCCCATTAGGATCAATATTTATTATTAATTGCAAGTATTTTTCCAGTTGCTTTGTTTTCTTCAAGCAGAGGAGCAGTTGTAAAAAGTGGGGTTTAAATGGTTTTCGGATTTTTTCGTCCAAAATTGGGTCTAATCATGTCAAAATTTCAACAAAAATGTACCTTTCCTCTATAGACCATTGATATCTGTACGAAAATAGAAAAGTTAACACTATAATAATATAGACACACTGGCTCATCGTTGACCAAATTGTTTCGAAATTCATTAAAAAAATAGAGCACCAAAATTGAGATATTAGGCTTTTGTAATCACAAAATATATTGGAAGTTACTTTGTCGTTTTTGTTTCATCTAAATGTATTAATTTTTCGTTGAGGTAATCAAAATGATAGTTCACTTACAGCTTCACCCCTTAAAAACTGAGCCCCAAAATCGATTTGACAAACTGATCCAAAAATGAATTAAAAAACAAATTGTTCGATAGCTCTTGTACTGCAAATTAAGTTAAGTTAGCGTGTTAAGTGGCTTTTCTACGGGCTTAAATTCTGCATCTGATTAAATAAAATTTGGACATATGCTTTATATCAAGTTTTGCGTAAAATCCAGCTGAAATCTTATTACTTTATAGACATACATTACTTTCTATGAGCATGTTTTAAATTCAAATATTCAGTGAAATACGCAGCAAAATTATCTATCAATCTAGCTATTAACAAACTTAGAATGTCAAAAAGGATTAATAGAAATAATCTTGCCAAAATATTACACTTTTATCGACAATACATTTAGAAAATATATTTATATACTTTCATTATAACTAATACACTAGATTTACTATCGTAAGGACATGATGTGGATCAATGTGGAGAATATGATGTAGATCATGTGAACACACTTTAATTTACTATAACATCGATTATAGACTGAAATAATTATTGGATGTGCGACCTTGATATAGATATTGGCACAACAGTAAGTATTGGCAATCTTAGCTAATAGCCTAATACCTTGAGCTGGAGAAGCAACCTTTGAAAATAAATGATGGACAGTCAGCAGATATCTTGTCAGTGGACAACCTGATTTAGTTTTTTATAACGCTTCACCATAGGAAAAAAGGTGTAAAATGAGATATAAACTACAGCTTTTCTGAAAAAACTATTATAACAATCGTCGCAGAAACTATTTTACGTGAAGTTGTTATTGAAAAGGTACAACTTTATAACAATCTTACGTAAAGAAACAAATAACTGTAAATTTTAAAATTGCTATTTTCGCGTTTTTTCCCATAATGCTTATGTCTTTGTTCATATTCTTAATTTTTTCCCTTATTTCGCTCAGCTGTCTTACGGCCTTGCGGCCTTGGGCTCACTGGAATTAGTTGTGATCATATCATCTGCAGTAAAAAGGGGTTAATTTTATAAAAAAAGCTTAAAAGAGATACTGTTTAAATCCTTCTTTTAAAATTATGGATAATCTACAATAAAATGCTAGTTCTACTTCTCTATTTATACTATTTGGTTATCTATACTATTGACAGTTGTTTTATCAACTGTCAGTTATTCCGTAATTTTGAATATTTTGTTGAGTTGTTGGGTTCTTGATTTACT
>JAMYHX010000647.1:0-19413 GCA_025529335.1 Rhizopus sp. PT2906
GATTCTGATATCATTAATGATCCTAGAGATTTTATTTGTTATCAAGGACCTCAAGAAATGGAGCAAAAGAAAGAAAATGATAGTGACTATGATGACAATGATGGTGACTTTAAGGACGAAACTATAAAAATATCACTTACGCCTTCCATTGCAAGAGGTTCGGAAGATAGTCGTCGCGACTCAGATACGAGTATACAAACCAAGTTGAAAAAGGCGGCCAAATTGGAAAGACTACTTGTATCTTCCTCATCTCCATCATCTTCAACACTGCCAGACAAGAAGGAAAAGAAAGCAAGTGGCATTCGTAAATTCTTTTCGAGAAGCAAGAAGCCAGGCAGTAATAGTAGTAGTAATAGTAATAACAACATAGACACAGCTCAAGTGACAATCAATGATACATCGTCTCATAATTCATCTCAACCAGCCACTGTGAATGAGACAACGAGGTTAAAGATACAACCTGGCAACCCAACTATGAAGTTTAAGGAATCATACATTGATGTATATCCAAACACAACAGCATGCGAAGTTATCCAGCAAATACTAGACAAGGAAAAAGAGCTTGAGCAAGAATCGGAATCCAGCTATAATGACTATTATTTGATCGTGAAGACATTGAGTGGAGATGAATGTACGCTGATACCTTCAGATAAGCCATTGGAGATATTCTATTCATTAACCGCGCATCTGAATACTCCTATGCCATCACTGAAAAAGGCAAGAAGAATATCTCAAATGATGGGCAGTGATAATCATGTAGGAGGTCCAGTAAGGGATGAAACACATGATGAAGTACAGTTCTTTTTATTCTCCAAGACGAAGCGAATTGAAGATGGCGAGATTCAAATCAAAGTGTCTCTGCTACCTTCTGATCAAATGTTAGAGGATAGTAAGAGAGTTGATAAACTTGTCAAGATACCTTGCAGCTTTTTGATAAAAGATGTTGTCACTCTTCTTTTGGAGAAGTTCCATATTCTGAATGGAATAGTTGCTGGTGATGATGATAAGAAATCGCTTAGATTAACGGATGAGAACGAGATTGCAAAGTATCAGCTAGCTATGAGTGTGATTGGACAAGGTACGCGTGATGATGACAGATATATGTTTACTAATTAAACAATAGAACGTCTCTTACCACTTAATGAAAAGCTACTTGCTGTCTTTGGTGATGATATTCCTCAAATTCATTATAGACGTAACAGTAACCCTGACCGTAGTTCGATCACTGTTAATATCACTCCACCTGAAAAGAATGAAACTTATTTCCTCTTGAGATGTGTCGAAAGACCTAAAAAGAAGGAGATTGAAAAGCAGACGACAGGAGGGCCAAGTAAGTTGAGAGAATATAGATATATAACAGTAGACTAAAAAAAGGATGAATAATAGGGCATAGACCACATCATCACCTTGTTCGTCAAGATACACCTATGCCAAGAAAAGAGCCTACACCAGACAATGGATTTCAACCACCTACACCGACCATATTATCTACTTCTCCTAAAGATGAGCTATTAACGCAAATTGATGAAGCTATTCAAGATACCCTCTCTCATTCATCACCTTCAATCATTTCATCCTCATCTATCACTGAAAAGCCGACCAACACGATCCCTCAACGCCACATAAGACCATCATCCACTGAATCCATATTATTTTATACCAGTGATTTCGGTGTGAATGATTTAATGGTTATTATCAGAGGTGCAGCTGCACTTCATGAAGTCAACCCTACCTCAACAACAACGACAACACTTCGCAGTGAAATAAGTGATGTATTTAAAGATACACATTCGAGACTAGATCAATTAGAAAAGGTAAACCTAAAGTGTAATGGGTTCAATAGTTAATGATTAGAATAGGAACTGGATCGTATTATGACTGAAGCAGTTGAAGTGTATCATTAAAAATATTTTTGTTAAGTATAATTTGACAAGTTTATTTCAATAAAGAATAATACTAACATAAACAATAATAATAATATAATATAATATAATAATAATATATACTTATAGTAAACAATCGAGTACAGTAATGAATGCAAATCCCTTATGCGTATATAATGAATGAATGGAAAAGGAAAGTAAAAATATATAGACTTATACACTATTGTTATTATTATTCTTCTTGACTGTTTCAAAATGCTGTTTTACAATCAATTCAGCTACCTTTTGTGCTTCTGATGCTGTTGTCACTACTCTTTTATCATTCATGATCCATTTTGCATTAAATGCACGCTGATAATGATAAGAAGGTAAGGCGCTAGGTGCTGATCTTGAACGGCGTCTGAGCATAGGCATAGGTTTAAACATGCCGGGTTGTGTTCTATTCTTTGATTTCATCACTTCATTTCTAAAAAATTGTCTCATTTCTTGATCAAGATCAATAGCGTCAAGTAATACATTCAAGGATAACTTTTGTCCATAGCTGGGCAAAATAGATGGTGCTGATGTTGTACGAATATGGTTACGTTGATTAGCAAGTACAAGCTCTTTTTTAGGTAAAGGTTGTTCTATCCTTTTCTTGTTCAATCGTTCAATAGAAGGAAGAGCTGCTTGAAGTGATGGAAACATGTGTATACAAGTTAATGTTTGGGAAGAAAAGAGAAAAAGAGAAAAAAGAAAAAAGAAAAAAAGGCCATTTTATATACCTGCTCTCACTCACTCACTTTCTTTCTTTATTCTCTCTGATAGTGCTCTCTCTATTCTTATCCACCCCCTCAAATTCCAATTGATTTAGATACTAACTAAACTTTTTTTATATATAAAATAACCAATAAAAAAAGAAACAAAGAAAAAAGAGAGGCACACGCTTCTCCTCAGTTTATTCCCTTAATTTGTCAAGTCTTCATCCCTTATTACATCTCCCTTAGGTCACTGTGCTCGTCTATTCTAATCTTTTTTATATGAATACATATATATATTTATATGTAACCCCTTATTGCAGGAATTTTATTTCATTTTTGGTAAATCCTTTGTATGACTCTGGCAAGCCCCATTTTGGAATCTTATTTCAAGGTCATATTTAACTGCGCCCTATGCAAATCGCGCGTTCATTTAGTGCCTTCAATCTTTTTTGATATCCTCAAATGTTTAACTGAATATAAGTAACAAACAAAAAGACAAGTATAACTTGTAAATGTTGAGCAATACAACTCATCATTATCATCATCTTTATGTGTAAATGTATCTATTCTTTTTTCTAGAGTAACCCTGCATCGTAATCTCATTTAAACGTTTCCCGGCTATGTTTTCACTCCATGACTCCTAAACATGCTTAAATGAGATAAGCTATTGCATACTTAGACATATATTTATATAAAGTCTTTATTATCGTATCATCAAACTAATATTATTCTCACTTTATTACGTGTTATCTTTACAGTATTTTTGTAAGAGCGCTTTCTGATCCTTCCCCTCTTTTCTCCTCTGTCTGTAATTGGGATGATAATCCTATAGTATTACGTCAAAATGAAGTATCCTATATGCCTGAGCACTGACGACATCAAAGTTACCAAAAACTGACTTATAGAAAGCAATTATATTGATCATTTATTGTTTCAATAACAACCGAGAGATCATATATGCTGTGAGTATTTTTTTCTTCTTTTTAAAACAATGGCGGCTTTATGCATACGTTGATCTACCAAGAGCCCAATGGCTGATAGGTATTCTTGATCTCCTTTCTTCATTCCTCCCTCCTCTTTCTCTCTCTGTCTCTGTCTGTCTGTTTGTTTTCTCCTTGCTTTGAGTGCTTTTTGCCAGTCTAGATTTCGCCTCAGATATTTTTGAGAAAATCATAAAACAACATTCCAGTACTCCCTTTAACGAAATCATGAAACATACAATGTTAACCCGCACATGGCGTTGCTCTGCCTCACTTGATCATCGGCTGACTTTTTGTTCAAAAGGGGGTGATGGAATGTCTCCTGGTCACAGGAAAAAGAGAACTGGAAGAAAAAGAGGGAGATAAGAACCAAGAAGATGTCATATTGTTAAGTGTATCAAACATATCTCCAAGAAATGTTTTCTTGTTAATCATCTCAAGTATATCTTCTCTTTCCTTTGGAGAAATACACAACGTCTTCAAGGTCATAAACAAACAACGTCATCCTTTATTGGTCCTTTAATGACTTTAGCAATTGTAATATAAACTTTTCTCTCTTCTCTTTTGCTACTAATGGGTTACGCTCTTTAAAGTCGACAGGCGGTCTCAGCAAGACGGTGAATAGTTCAACTATAGACAAAATGAGATATTGCAGGGCATATGCTTTTTCCTCTTACCAATTTTGTTTTCTCTTTCTTTTCTTACTGAAGAAGGAGCGTGATCAATAGCTTGCCTTAAAAACATACCAATGTAAAGCAAGACATTACGTCGAAAAGGCGGCAGGGATTCTTTGAGCTAATATAAACTGTTAGCTGTGATCATTTAGGCATGCCATGAGTTTACCATATTCATTGCATCTACAGATTCTGAGGCTTCTAAGGCACGTTCATACATGCTGGTTGGTATAACAGGATCAGGTAAGCAGTCTAAAAAGGCAACTAATACATCAATCATCGAATTTGCACTGATTGCTTCTTTATCCAAAGATCTTTTAGATACACCTTCTTCTTCTAATGTAAGCTCTGACAGAGAGAGCTTATCTGAATCCTGATCACCAAGTAGTGTGTTGGTATCAAATTGCTCACCATTATCTAAACATTGACGAATATAGGTTGAAATAACGAGATCCCCGTGGTATAAGAACAATGATTCCTGCAGCACAAAAGGATTAGTCTTTGCTGATTTTTCCTTTTTTAATTGAATACTTACAATACGAAACATGTTGGAATTCCATAAAAAGTTCATCACCTTCCACAACTCTTTAGGTAAATCAATCTGGTTTAAAACTGGAGAAGGAGGCTGAGATGGGTTAGAGGCCGGCTTTGTCTTTTGCAAGTTTTGTGCTGCTTGTTCACTGATTGGCACTGTCATTTCTGACAACCGTTCTAAAGGCACACCGAAACATGTAGGCACATAATCACCAGAGATGGAAATAAAAAAGTCTTTACTGTTTTCCAAGCGAAGAATGAGTATATCTTCAATCTTTTGTTCTCCACGGTTCAAAGGGGCCGAAATCGTAGGATCCACCATGACTTCAAAGCGAATGACTGCTCTTTCTCCAGGTGCAAGGACACCTGATATGGGCGATACCTGAAGCCAAGGGGGCAGAATGTTGACCTCATCATTCTTGGGCAAGAACCTGAATAGAGTAAGCACTCGGCCTGTGTTCTCGAGCAATATGGTCTTTTCCTTGTACTCTAGGAAATGAACCTTTTCAAAATCTACATAAGAAGTAGAAATTTCCCCGCGGGGTTGAGCATCTTGACTTTCTTTTAGCTGTTGAACAAGAGCATCATGTGTCTTTTTTTGAAGGCGACTGTCGATCTTTCGAATATTCATGCTCATCAGGGCTCTTACTGGTTTATGATCACTCATCATCATATTCATACAGTGAGTATAGTCTAGCAACTCTAATCTCTCTTGTTCTGGTGAATCAACACGACTCTTTTTCCACAGAATACGGTCAGTCCAGGAGGGTGCACGACGTTTCTCGCTTAATTTTAACAATTAAAAGCCTGCTTGGGTTTCCTTTTATGCCTTACCTTGTATCATATTGATTGGTGCCTGGATCATATTTATATGTAGGTAGAAAGGTAATTGGACCTTCTTCAAACATAGGGAATGTTCGACCTGCCTTTCGTTCGATTGACAATTGGTCGTACTCTAATAAAACATCGAGTCTATCTTGACGTAGCCAACTCTTAATGACTGATTCACTTAAATTAACACGATAGTTAAGATCACCACACCAGATTAAGAAGCTTTTTCCCAAAAAGAATGTAAGCAAGACTAGCAAATCCTCTCTTTTTTTTTGTTTTCTTACTCGCTATGGTAAATGGATGCCTCAACCCTCCAATCTCGAATGACGTTGTTGTTTTCTACAAAGGAAACACCTTCATCACCACCATTATTCCAAAAGTAAGATACATAAGAAGTCAACTGATCTGGTTGATGGGCAAAGATCAATCGTTTTGATAGCTCTGTAAAGTCTTGATTTCTCTTTTCTGTCCTGTCAGTAAACGCAGCTAGATGACTGGTAACAAAGCATAGATAGCTATCATGGAAACGTAATCGAACTGCTATACCACCTTTGTTACCCTTTTGAGGAGTATAAGTATAACTTTTTTCTCTTTTTTCCTTGTACTCTTTTTACATACATTACCATCATATTCATTAAACCAACACCAGCCCACGTTATTTGTGTCTCAGAGATGAATGGCTTGTTTGTCTTTTTTGTAATGACGATCAATAGCATAGTCACAAGCTGTTTTGAAGCAACCTTGTAATAATCTTTTCCTTCATCCTTTAATGAGCTGATGATTGCTTTTACCCAGGCGTTTTCTTTTGTTGGATCATAGCGAATGTATGCTTCCGTGTTTGTCTCCATCTCCTGTAACCCAATGATATAAAAATCAGGATCTACTTTCTTTCCATCTTTTGTCTTTAAGGTTCCTTGGAGCCATTCGGATAAAGAAGAGGTAGGCAAACTGCCATGAACATTCCAAGTACCTACAAATGCACTTTAAAAATGTATTGAATACATACTTTACTTTGCACTGTATCTCATATCTTACGTTGCTTTTTCCCAATGAACAAATTCATTCTCCTTCTTCATCAGTTGTGAGTTAATCCAATGATCCTTTGCATCTTTTAATGTAATCCTTCGTTCCTTGGTAGTGGACAGAATGGACCTTGTACGTTTCATGTTGATTTTTTCAATTGTTTCAGCTCTTTGTAAGGGCAAGACATATTTCAATGCGCTATCGGGTCCATCTCTCAGAGGAAGTGAATTGGATCGAACTGTCGGTTTGGATTGTATTCCCACTATCTATGATTGAGTTTTCCCTTTCAAATGAATTTTAGACAAACTACCTCCAAACTTTCTATACACATTCACCCAATCATATGAAGCGTCATTTTGAGAGTTTATGTTATTGTTGACTTTTATATGTTAGACAATGTGACGGATGATCTGGCCATTATTTACCTGCTATGGTAATAAGTCGTTTGATATCCGTCAATATCTCTGACATGATCTCTTTCTTGGGAAATACGATATGAGCGGAGTCTTGGTTCAATGAAAATGTAACCAGCAAATCTATAAAGTGTGCATGAATATCATCATCAGCATGTCATCACCAAGAGTTTACCAGGCTGTGTTGTTTTATCTGGTAACGGATTGGATTGAGCTAATCACTTGAATGAGTTTTATGGTTATTTTAATAATAATAATGATGAACAAACCGATATTAATCTTTAAATCTGAATAAACTGGTATTGTCTTCAACACAATAGGTGGCATCGATTCGTCTTGTGACTCTTCTAGTAACAATAAGCTAAAAGAAAGAGTAAGTCATGATTGTGTTGTATTGTTTGTTCTTTTACCAAGCTTCTCCATTGTTCATGTCTCCATGAATGACGATAACTAAATAACCATTCTTTTCATCTTGGGCCTTTGTATCAACAATTCTAACTTTGGAAACGTAAAATGACATGAAAGGTTAAGGACATTGTATAGTTTTTATAAAGTGTCAGTTTATAATATATATATAAAAGGATATGAATTCAGCCTTATCAGGTGGATTGACTAGGCCATCCACTACACTCTGTCTTTTCGGCATTCTTTACTTTATTAAAAAAGAGTAAAAGAGAAGAAAGAAAGATAATGGCCAATTGCGGAGTTACACGCTCACCCAAGTGGCTTACTTTTCCCTATCTCTCTCTCTCTCTCTCTCTTTCTCTCTTTTATAAAAAGTTAACGCGTATTTGAAATGTCTATTGCATTAAGAGAGGAAAATTTTGTTGTAATCAATGTGGGATCCAATATAACCACTGCTGGTATTGGAATGCACGATACAAATAAAGCACCTGCTGTGGTATATGAAAGACACAATACAAATACAAACCTATAATAATGACATATGTTTAGTTTGTCAATATGGCTGATTTCAATTATCCAATCAAAGACAATAGAATCAGCAACTGGAAGGATCTTGAGGATTGCTTACACACCATTTTGTTTAAAGAAATTGGAATCAAGAAATCACGAAATGAATGTCCAGTGCTATTATCTGTTCCTGTTCAATGGACAAAGTTAGAGCATGAACGCATCACACAGATATTCTTTGAAAACTTTAATGTACCAGGCATCTATATTGCACCACAACCCTTATTGACTTTATTCGGATGTGGTGCTGTCTCTGGTATTGTTGTTGATATTGGAAGTCAAATTACAGGTAGAGACGATGGACAATATACAAGTTTACATTCTAATAGAAAAGAATAGATATCAACATTGTCGTAGATAGCAACGTTCAACTACAATCCAATTTTATGATCCCTATTGGAGGCAATCACTTTGACGCTTACTTTTTAGAGCTATTAAAAAAAGATACACACCTTGTAGAGCAATTTAATCAGCATCAACTTGAGTTAGATTTAAACTTTGCAAAATATGTTCGTGAACTGCCTGGAATTTGTAATGTCGCATTTGGACACGACTTCGAAGATGATAAATTCACAACGCAGCTATCCAATGCCATGGAAGAAATGCCAACTGCTGCTACTGAGGAACTATTAGACGAAGATAACCCAAAGAGCAAAGGAGATGAAGATGGTGTAGGAGATATCCCCGAGACGGTAGATATAGAATACAAGGGTCATACATTCACAATTGGCCCATATCGTCATCAAGTTATCGATCCACTCTTCTCTCCTGAGCTGATACAAGTCCAGTGTCTATCACTTCCAGAGGCTATGCGATTGGCAGTCATGAATTGTGAACCACCAGAGATTCGACCCAAGCTTTGGGAGAGCATTGCTATTACTGGTGGATGTTGCCTAACAACAGGATTATCAAAGCGTCTTAAAGTAGAAGTACAAATGGTTTTGCCTCAATCAGAGAATGCAGGTGACACTCAACCTCGTATTATCAACTTTTTAAGAATTCCCGAATACTTTACAGTGCTCAAAGAAAAAGAGAACCAAGTTTATTCAACATGGCTAGGCGCAGAAATAGTTGCAAAGGTAAACATATAATAGTATCAAAAATTAAGGCCTTATATAACTCGTTTAAATAGCTTGTATTCATAGACGCCAAGAATTATGTTAGCAAAGTGGATTATAACGAGTTTGGTCCATCTGTCATTCATACAAAAGCTTATTAAAACTCAGTGCAAAATAATAAATTTCTTTTCTTTTGCTTCCTTATTCCTTTCAACCATGGCGCGTATAAAGAAAAGGAACCTTATAAGCTTGCTTACTGTCTTGTTTATCGTACTTGCTACACTTGTTCCTAAAGTCAAAGCTTGGACAGAAAGTAAAATAACACTTCATCTATAAATATTGTCACTGATGATCCAATAGCCGATTTCGAGATCTTTGACCTTGTAGATGCTTTAGAAAAAGCAGAAGGCAAAGACACAAACTTCTATAACTGGTTGGGTGTCTCTGTAAGTTATATCATTAAATACAATAATAACAACTAATTTTTTGTTGTCTTTTTAGCCTTCTGCTACTCAGGGAGAGATTTCAAAAGCGTATCGTAAACTATCACTCAAATGGCAGTAAGTCATCATCTTTGAACATGACAGTCTGCTCACCATGACATATAAAGCCCTGATAAAAACAAGAATGACCCCAAGGCAAAAGAACGTTTTGCTAGATTAGGCGTGATTGTCAGTATTCTTCGTGATCCTACCAAAAGAGAGAGGTACAACTTTTTCTACAAGAATGGAGTGCCTCGTTGGCGAGGCACAGGGTATTTATACAGCCGATTCCGACCGGGGCTAGGCACGGTGATCATTTTACTCTGTTTGATTGCTTCTGTTATGCAATATATAGCCGGACAGGTCAATTACCGACAAGAAGTTCGAAGAATTATCCGTTTTGTTGAAGATGCCAGAGCTCAGATGGTGGCAAATGCGCCCAAGGGTCGTGCGCCTTCATTAGGCAAAAGTTTCATCGAAGTAGGACAACGAGTCATGCGATGCGAGGTGAAGGGAGATCACTATTTGATTGTTTATCCCAATGAAAACAGCCAAGAGCCAATCCATCTGAACGTGGAATGGGTGAAGAAGCCAACGATTAAAGATGTATTTATTATCAGTTTGCCAAAGAGATTATTCTATAAGCTATTAGGTAAAAAAGATACAACTGAGCAAGATAAAAAGGAGATAAAAGAAGAAATAGAAGAATCAGTGCCAAAAAAGAAAGCAGCACCTGTACGTAAAAGAGGTGCACCAAAAGTGAACAAATATAAATAAAAATGTGTACACACAAATTGATGATATTTTAATTCCAATGCTTTTATTTTATAAAAGGGGAAGGACACAAAAATACATGTAAGGAGAGATATAGAAAGGAAGGGAAACTGTACACATTTTTATTTGGAACCATTTTTAGAAGATCTACCTAGTCTATGAACACGCAAATGCCGACGCATATTACTTTGTACACTAAATTGACGTCCACATCCTTCCTCTAAACAAACAAAAGGCTTTTCACCTGTATGGGAATATGTGTGTATGCGTAACGAAGAGGGTCTATTGAAAGGCTTTTTACAGTAAGGACAGAAATACTTTCCTGTCTTTTCATCTCTTTCTATTATCGGCTTCTCTTCTTTCTCCTCTAATTTTACCATCTTGTTATTATTCATATTTAATGCATCTGATAATAAATGGTTGGATGAAGGTGGGCTTGCAGTGCGTGCTCGATGAGGTAATTCATTGATGAATGGTAAATTATTACTGTTGTTGTTATTGTTGTTGGGAGTAAGTGTTGACTGGTAGAAATCAGTTGCTATAGTCGTATTAGCAGAGACTGTACGTCGGTGTGTTTGATGTCTCTCTCTTCGTTGATTTAACATCGTATGTGCAGTGGGTAGTGGCGGAGTCGTGCTGTGTAATGGATGAGCGAGTGTAAAATCGGAAATAGATCTCGTATGACTCGCACCAGGCGGTCTTCTTGCTGGTGTACTCAAAGGTGGTAATAATGTAGTAAGACTAACATTGGCTGTAACAGCAGTAGTAGCACTTGTAGTCGTAGTAGTAGGAGGAGTACTAGTAACAGCAGTAATAGTAGTATTCGTAGCACTAGTAGTTGTTGTTGTCGTTGTTGTAGTGGATGGGGGCATGATCATCCAACTTGGTACATTATTGGGTATGCTATTCTGTGAAGAAGGTCCAGAGATAGAGAGTTGTTGAAGCTCGGATGGTAAACTGCTGATACTATGGCTTTGTCTGTGGTGCCGTCTTGGTGCACTGGAAGGATTGGTTTGGGTTTCTTTGATCATGTTATCACCATTGTTTTCATCATTTAATAAGAATTTAATCGAAGGCAAACTTGGATTCTTGGTGTGAGTCATAAAGAAATGGGAAGGAGAAAAAGAAGAGATAAACTGGGGGTTAGGTCATTGTGGGCCATTTTTAAAAGAAAGTGATCGGAGTTTACATTCAATGGATTAAAGGAAAATAGTGTTCCAGCATCTAAATGAAAGCATGTTTTCTTTGAGAAGGGCAAGAACAAGGGCTATTGACTGTACTATTGTCACTATTGAGTGACTAGTGGCCTATTTGAAATATAGAAGAAGAGAAAGAGACAGTTGATCATATCATCTTACTTTGCATCCTTGTCAGTTCAAAACTCAGTGATCTACATTCATTCACAGATTGAAAGCTCTGCCTTAAACAAGGATAATAGGACATTGATAATATCTTCTTTTCTTTCTGTATATTCACTGTGTAACGCATATTTCTGCAGAATTAGTATTTATAGACGGATGCTTCTTTTTATAGTAAAGCAAGCCTTAAAAAAAGGAGACAGAATGAATTCTTGCAAATGATTCCAATATTCGTTTACTATACCTCTTGAATTTGCTTGTTGTTGCTTAGTTACACATTTATGTCACAAGATCATCTCAGTTTACATGAAAAGAATAAAGAATATGCCTATATTGACGTATTTAGTAAATTTGAACCTTGGAATTAATAAAAAAAATCCAATTGCCTAATAAAAATTTTACAGTTTGAATGCCGGAGGAGCCGGACGCAGAAGATATACAAGCAAGTTAGAAGACTAGGAAATAAGGAGATTGCTTAAGAAATTGACCAGGGAGAAATAATATAAAATAGTATATGTGAAGAGATAAGACACTGACTGAATATCAATAGATAGATATGTCTTATTACAGTCCGGGGGAAAAGATTATCGTACGATTGCCGAAAGACTCCAAGTATCTATTGGTTGGATGAGCAAGAGAATTTTCATAGTCAAGGATGAGATATACCACACCTTTTTGTACTATGGGTGGTTTGATAAAAACGAGGGAAATTAAGAATGCGTCAATGCATATCAAGAGTAGGGATCAATTGGATAAAA
The DNA here is from genome assembly GCA_025529335.1 of Rhizopus sp. PT2906. Lineage (NCBI taxonomy): Eukaryota > Fungi > Mucoromycota > Mucoromycetes > Mucorales > Rhizopodaceae > Rhizopus > Rhizopus sp. PT2906. Next base: position 12,481 of record JAMYHX010000647.1, read on the forward strand.
ATCCGAGTTGCTTCCGTAAAACATATGGTCACCGTCAACCAAACCTCAGCAATTTTCTCAGCACATTTAAGAATGATGCTAAAGCTTCTATAAAAAGTAACAGTGCAAAATGATTATCCCTCATGCTCTTTTTTTTTTTTTTGCACAAGGCGGTATTTGAATTAGAGCAAATCCGCAAATCAAGTTTGGATGGATTTCCAAAACCATTTGGCAACATTTTGCCTTTACTGGTTTTTTGCATAACTTCATGGAGTTTGTTTATGAGGATGGGCATGGAATCACCAGAAACGAGACAGATAATCATGCTTTAGAGATGTAAACTGATGAAAATGAGTATCTTTTGGATAGTATAATGGATTTCGACATGTACATGACCCAAAAGCAGCCTGAGCGACAGAAAAAAGGGGAATAATGAGACAGTACAACATACCGTTTTATTAAAAAGCATTTACGCAAAGGTTAAAAATAAAGTGCGTGCAAAAGGAGATGACATACAAATGAGAGTAATAAGTACCAAGGAGAGAGAATATAAAGAAGTATACAGTTAGTTATGTAAGAAAATTATTATATATATAACTTGCCTCGAAGCCATCTAGATGTGTTATAGCGATAACTAGGGCGGAGGACTGTCTATACGTATTCTAGTTCTTGATTCCAACCAATGCCATCAGCAGATGATTTAACAGCCAAAATACGGTCTCCGGGTGCAAGGGAACTAGAAGTACTCATGCCCGATGAATCGAAGGAGCTTGGAATGGAGCCTTCATCCATTGTGAGGTACCTATTGAGTATATAGTTAGTTAAAGATTGACTCTAATAGTTTAAAAAGAATTTTACTTACTTCTAGTTAAATGAATATATATAAGATTGATATAAAGAACTAGAAAAATGATAGACGTGAATCTACAAGATATATTGTTAAAAAAACGATGTATCTCATCGTTTAAATAAGCTTTTGCTTACTTTGTTCCCTATTGTTGGACGCTGTGACCACAGCAGGCAATCCTTTCTTTGACCAGGCCATACTACATTTTAAATCAATATGAAATGCAGACTCATCGAGAAAGATGCAATTAGTTCTAAAGTCCATGTCCGTACACTCCCACTTACGAACCCAGTCAAAACGCTCCTGAATTTTTCTCCACTGTTCCTATCTATAGACTGAAGCTGGGCTTTTTTGAGTGACAGGTTACATTCAGTTCTTACAAAATTGTAAACAGTGCTTTTAGAGACCTTGAGATCCTGAAACTTTTGTAACAGCCGCTCCTTTACTTGCTCCAAGACGGCTGAAGGATTCTCATCTATGTATTCCAAGATCACTTGCTTATGTTCTTCTTGAAATATACGCAAGCGACCGGTTTTCTTATGCTTTATAAAAATATTATCAGGATCTATTTTGTACATTTGGGCACATCTTTGAGCTGTGCGAACATGAATACCTAATTGTTTTGCAGCAACTAAGGCACACATAACTTTCTCAAATATCAGTTTAAAGAATCTAACTTTGTCTTGATCCGTATAGAGTGTGTATGCTTGCTTAGTCGACGTCTCCTTCATGCAAACATCTACGTCATCTTTTGCATCTTTATCTGGCATAGAGTCTATATCGAAATTATTCTCCTGAGGCTGATTATGCAAATACTGAGTGTGTGAACTAACTGTTTCTAAAGCATATCGCTCCTCATCAATGATGTAGTCCACGGGCTCAGGTTCACCGTATTCATCAACTGCGTTACAGTGCCCGTCTTCATAAAGAATTTGAAAGCTCATATTGTAATACTCGGTTTTTAATGAGAAAGAGAGTAAAAAAAAAAAAAAAAAAAAAAAAAAAAAAAAAAAAAAAAAAAAAAAAAAAAGAAAAAAGAAAAGAGAGCTGACGGTGCTTACATGCTTAATATACACATATTTTATACGACAAAGCTTCCATATTTACGACATTTAATTTGTCGGCAAGCAAAATCAGCCAATGGTTAGCGTAGCATTAGAATTTAACAAATGTGAATTTTACTCTTGGCATCAGTGTCAATAGTTTTTGGAAGTCCTGTATAATTCGTATTCAAATAAGTAAAGGGGGCACTCCTTTTTTTTTTTACCATGAAAAGCAGTTCTCGGCTGGCAAAGCTGGTGTCAAACTTGGTATACCGCGCTCAGCAGCTTATAGTTGGTTAAAAAAGGTTGAAAACGACCCAAGAGACAAGATCCAGCCGCGCAAAACACCAGAAGCAAGTGAAGGTAGACTAGAGTGTTGAATGGTACTACACATCGAAAAGTTTTGTTGACGACATCACAGGTAGTGGGTAAAGGTAGCGCTCGTAGCATTAGTCTATTTCCTGGCGCATGTAGTATTCATCTTTGACTGGTGCAAATGCGAAACCCGACACTCTGCACTATCAGAAATGGATCGAGCACTTTGGCAGAATGGCCGATCCCGTTACGTTGACGTATTGGGCTATGATTGGCGTGGCGAAGAGCGACTGATTATGGAGCATCGAGTGGACAATACAAAGAGCGCATACCAAAGACGATGGATGACAGTGTGGAACAGATCTGTAGCATGATGACAATGCTCCGAGGGATTACCAACGCTTACCTCAATGCCAGATTCACCTTATATCAGACAAAAATCTTCGCAATTCAGGCAATTCGAGCGCGTCTCGTCCTGTCAGAAATTCAGTCTGACAATCACAAAAACTTTACATACAGGCAAATTCAAGCAGCCCACATACCCATATATTTCGTTCAACGTAATAATTATCAATATGTAAAGCTTACTTTTCACAACATTTCACTAGTATTTATTCTATTATTCACTCTGTTATTCATTGTACTTAATAAACTAGTTATGTGTACAGATAATGTGTTTAAGCAGAGACTTTCGCTTTATATTGTTTATTTAAATGAATAAACCTGGCTTTTAGGGTTTTTAAATAGCTCGTTACGCATAATAGTATCTAAATCACTCAAGGCCACCCTTGCTTGATACCGTGTGAGTTCATCAGGATCAGTTTCTTCAATGTACCTTAATGTTCTGTATGTTCTCCTTAGACTTTCAGTTGGGTATTCATAGAGTGTTTGTTGTGCAAGTCCTCGAAAGAGTGATAATATAAGCACAGTGGCAGCTAAAGACAGGATGAGAATGGACTATTTTTTCTTCTTATCTTGTAACTCACCTCTTCTAACCTCTGAATTTTTTTCAAAATCGAGTATATTGAGTACCCATTGAACAAGTTCTGGTGTTTGACCATGAAGTGCTACAGGACATGTTTGGCAGGCCATGCCCAAGACTGATAGAGCAGAAACACGTAAATGGCTATCTTCATCACGTCTCTCCAGTACGGCTTCTAAAGGACTAAAGAGCGTATCAACTATATAAGGTTAATGAGCAACGTGTAATAAAAGCCCCATTCGTATTACCATATTTTCCGAGTGCATCACCACACCTCTGAACAGTCTGTAGTAATGCTTCGCCAATTCTTAATCTATTATCTAATTTTTGGTTTTTATCCTTATAAATATCACCGAGCTTTTTGATTATGTCATTGCCGTAAGCATCCGTCATGGCCGACAGACCTTTTACAGCATTCAAGTATATATAACTTCATAGCGTATTAGTATAAACATAAACTATTACAATTATTTCGATACCTGTCTTCATCCTGTATTAATCGAACAAAAATATCCAACAGTTGGCTCAATCCTTCGCCCGAGGACACTAGAGGGTCCTTTGCTAAAGCCATATCTTTAAGAATTCCCATACCGTGAGCTCTAATGGGCAGTAAATCATCCTGTAGGGATTTCATGGCTTCTCTGTATTTCTCTTTAGACGCCTCTAGTGATGGTTGTTGCTTTCTATTTGATATTGTTTGAGCTGATAGATAGGATGTTATGGCCAATAAGAACTCATTAGCTGATTCATAGACAAGCTCCACCGGATGATTCTCTAGCTTCTTTAATGGTTCCAAACAAGACTTCAAAAGTTGTACTGATTTCTCATCCAGTTCCTCATTTTCTATTTTATAATGTATAAAGCGGGCATATGCTTTGCTTACTCAAATAACTTACCATGCATAACGGCTCTTAGTAGATTAATGGCTAAAATGAGCGACTCCACATCTTCTTCACTCGATGATTCATCCTCAAGTGCTTCTTTTTCTTCTTCACTCACTATACGGGTGATATCAGGGAAACTAGACTTTTCGGTTGTCTTTTTTTTCGGCCCGGTTGTCATCTTGTCAACATATGAATCAATAATATTAATAGCAAAGGAAACAATTTGTGTTGGTTTAGAGAGGATGCTAGGACCTAACTTGTCCAGCATTCCCATGATTAAATTGAGTGTTAAGAGAATTCTAAAGGAAATCAATAAAGGTGAATCATGGATACTTTAAGCTTACATCGTTGGATCCGTCTTCCTTGCTTGAAGAGAAGAGTATTCATTCAGGAGAAATACAAAAATATCGCCTGATAGGTCCAAATCGCCCAGTTTTTCAAGAAATTGGACTAAGACATCAGCATTCAGCGGAAGATCGTTTTTAGCCAATGCCTTTGGTTTTCTAGGGACATGTTAAAGCTTTGTTAGATACGATTGATGTAGGTTCAAACCTTCTCAGCCGTAGTGTAGCTCCACCTGAGGGACCAGGTGCAAAGTAAGCTACACGCTCTCCGCTTATATCGACCTTGTTGAGCAGAATCCGCTTTAATTCACGGACGCCGTCTGCTGTTGTTGTTATACGAAAATATGTCAGCAGCAGATCAAGCACTGTTTCTCGCAATCCTGACTTTGATTGAACTGTGAATTCATACAAATGATACAAACAGGGGATGGAAGAGGACAAACATGTTTGAATCATCAGAGGTGAAGGCTCCCCGCCTATCATGAGTTTATGTAGCGTTTTGAGTAGATCGGAAAGTGCCTCTTCATCTAAAATCACTCTGTCCATCAAATCCTCGTTTGATTCATCATATTCTTGTTGATTCCATCCTGACACGAGAGGGTCGACAATCTTATCAACAAGATAGGTCTTTCCGAGCTTCGGATGCTTGGTAATGATCCTACCGATAATGAACGTAACAGCTTGACTTGTGGTAGCAGAGACAGTTTCTTTTTGAAGTAAAGACAAGAGCTGAGGCGTAATGATGGAATAATAGCTTTCAATGGACGTCATTTGTTGAGGGACTGATAAGATTAACTTGGATATGCTTTCCAGCTGCGTCAGTTGTACTTTAATCATATCATTAACCGAGACAGACTTTACTTTTTTTGGTTAGGCCTTACACTGTTCTACTTGACCAATGGTAAATTCTAGCACGATAGCAACACCATTTGGTTTCAAGAGTATACGAGATAAAAATCTTCCACAGATAGTTCTAAGCCAGCTTGGAACAGGATGCAGTGAAGACGTACCGATGAGAGACATCAAGGATCCCATGGCTCTCTGTACATCTGAGCGATCAAATAACCACATAAACATTCGAGCACACTTGTCTCTTTTCTCCCTAGGCAACCCTACTTCCTTTTTGGCACTAGAAAGTAAATGACCTGGTGTCATTGGTAGTTCATTTTCTAGTGTGTCTGTATCACCAACAGAAGCTCGAATCTCAGTGGCAGGTACATAAGCTAGTTCTAAGAGAGCAGCATATAGATCAGCCAAGTGTCTGGTCATCAATATAGATGCAACTGTTGTATAACCCTTTGATTCGGGAACCTTTTCACTTTGAGCAATGAGATCGACTAGAGGAGTGACAAGATCATAAAGATCGTGTAATGCCTTGGTTGACACTTGCTTTGTTTGCTCTTCATCCTCATCGTTTGCGAATATTTCTAGACGATGGTAAGTTATATATATGCATATATGTATATATTTCTACCTTGATTTGTATAACCTGATTTGACTCGTTTAGACAAAGGTAATCCAACGCCAGGTAAAAGACAAGGATAAAATCCCCAAGAGATGACAATCTCAAGTAATGTATGTATCAATCGAAGGTCGCGCACACCCAAAAAGTCTTTATCGCTTTCATCTACAATAAATGGTCAACATATGTTTCTCATATCTGGTCTCTGCTCTAACCTTTTGAATGACTACACAAATTTAATAATGATTCTTGTATGCTTATTAATAGTCTTAGACAGTGTTTAACAAAGCTAGATTTGGGTTCGTCTTTATTTGATTCTAATTCGAGATCTTGAAGTCTACTTGTCAAGATGTCTTTGATCGATCCTTTTTCTTTTTTTTATTGTTTTAATTAGAGTGTGTTTTTATATAAAAGAAATAAGAAAAAAAAAACAACCTTCTTTTAGTTCTAGTTTTTGACCAACTAGTTTATAAGCTTGAGACAAGCACTCATTTAACTGTTCATTCTTTGACATTTAAAGTGAAAAAAAAAGAAAGACTAGGAATAAATTTTCACTCAGACACATCTGAAGTTGATTTTCACTCAAACCCATCACAAAGTCAAGTAGTCTGTGTGTTCTGGGTTATGATTTCTTTAAGTAGTTCTGTGTCATGATCAATCAGGCACATGTATATGAATGTAAATAGAAGCAATGGTACATAGTATATACATTTATGCCACAAATCCATTTATTTCAAGTACTCTTCAGGTACAACCTGTCTGCTCTTATTTTAAACTCAGAGATTCTTGATCATGTCAAAGACGATCAACTCTTTCATCCCTTTAAAACACAATTTATGCCAAGTTGTGAGCTATGCAAAGAATTGTGTCATTTATTTATAGTCTACACTTTATTCAGAAATTATTCACACACTGATAGAAAAATGATAATTACAGACAAAAATAATAATAAAAGAAAGCTCATCAGAAGTAAAAAGAAATGATTAGTAAATCAGTTGTTTGTTATACACTCTTTCCGGAAAGTAAATTCGCCTGTGATCGAAAATAAATACACCCATGGTGAGAACAAAATTCATG
>JAMYHX010000648.1:0-19412 GCA_025529335.1 Rhizopus sp. PT2906
AAATGTACTTTAATATCCAATGCTGTTGATGAAGTCGATCTACCTCTAAGAAAAGCAGATAATGTCAAAATCAAGAGGTGATTTCATGAAAAAAATCTATTTTACCATCATCGTTGTTTGGTAGTACATAGTTTACTTTTTCATCACAACCGTTCCCGCTCATATACTGAGTCTGTGTTCTAGAAGAGGATTGGGTTTCTGTATTTGTTAAAGAGCTTCTCTCGCTGTTGATATCAATCGATGTATTGGTCGACATATCTATGGATGCGCTATTTTTGAATATTTTCCTAAGTAGCTTCTTACTGTTGGTTGTAGATATCTTTAAAACCTGAGTTTCCTTTTTTGATGTTGCACTCTTTGATTGATGAGTGCCCATACACACACAGCAGCGCACACAAAGAGAAAGAAAGGAAAAGGGTAACTTTTGAAAAAAAAAAGTATTTGTCGGTTTTTATATATATATATATATATATATAGTTGTTGAGTCCATTTAGCATTTGTGTAGCAAGAATAAAAAGTAGGCGCAGATGGTGATTTCTTTTTTTTTTTTTACCCTTTTTATGACAATCATCATCATTTCTTTCTTGGCTTTCGAATATAAAATCAAGCAAATCTAGTGTTTATAATAACATGCAAAGGAACAAAAGCAGCACACACAGATACGATGATTTGTATTGCTTGTAGGACAAATAATCCTATTTTTTTTGTACTTTTGTGCACAAATATCTTTTGGTCAAAATATGCCAAATGTAGAAATGTACGCCAATGATTCTCTTTTTTTTTGGACATAATAATAGTGTAAAAAGATGTACGAATATAATATTTTTAATGATCATATATTAAGTACACGATGAAAGCTTCCTTTCGTTTGAGTTAGATCAAAATGTAAGTGGAAAAAAAAAGGTGAATGGGCAAGGTTGTGACAAGATGCTTTACATCAAGACTCCCCATTGCAAATGGGCTGAATGGTTCCAAATCTATAGAGGCAAATTTCTATCAAGATCTCATTAAAACGGAACTTTCTCATTCTTTTTGCTTGTATCAGCTATCTCAGGGTCTACCGCTGATAATCCCTGAAAGTGCTCAAACACCGACGCACCTTGAGTTTTTAGATGGGCGTGAAGTACAGCACTATTAACCCTCCTGGGATGCTTTTAGGAAAGAGGTTCTATGCTGCTATAATGGAGAAATTCGTACGCAGATACTTAATTCTCTATGGAAAGTACAAAGTTGATCAGTTTGAAGAAGAATGAGCATAAAAATTGATCAAGAGTGTGCAAATCTTTGAGAATAGCCCGAGAGCATACGAGAATCCGAGGTCATTGACTATAAATACTCTTGACTCCTTAAAGATCATGGCCACTGTACTCATTTTCACCTTGGAGGCGTGTGACTCTACATTCGCTACAGTTCTGAGAGGTTGAGTCATTAGCAGACGTCCAAGAAAGTGAGCTATTCATGATGCATATAAAATTGACGATAGTAGAACTCTTTTGATCATTGTGAAAAGGTTTATCATATGCAGTAAGAACATTCATAAAAGAACAATCATGGAAAATCATGTACCCTTCTGATACATTTGGTTCAAGCTCTCTCTATCTTGAAATTATCAATTTAGAAAAACCGATAGGATCAACCTTTGCCGAAGTGAAAGAGTTTATAATTATCATGCTTAAATGGAAAGAGTCTACGTAAAGCGAATAAAGAGGTATATTGTTAATAGGTCACGAGATGATGATTATTCAATACAGCGTACTTTGCAGAGACTGTATGACGATGACGTTACTATACATAAAGTTTATGCATATTTTGAATAGAGATCAAAGAAAAATAAAATGTAGTAGTAATAATAGCAGTAGTAATAGTAGTAAAATACAGATGATATGCAGCTTTAATGACAATTAGTATTAGTATTAAATAGTAGTAATAATAATAATAATAGTAGTAATAGTAGTAGTAGTATGTAGAGGATTATTATTAGTAAGTAGTAAAAGGTTTGTTTCTATAAAGGTAGCACTTCTTTTTGCGTATTATCTTCTTTAAATATCTTTGCACCAACTACATAAGCGTCATCTCCTGAAATAAGACGTTTAACACAAGCAATAGTGGAAGGTAGAGTTAAAAAGAGCCATGCAGCAAGAGGTAAAGACACATAATCAAAGAGGTTCTTCCATGTGCGAGATTCTGCCTTTGACTTGCGATAGAATTCACGGTCAACGAAGCGGTGAAGGTGTTCGTAAATGGCCAAGTTGGCAAATAAAGGAAGTGGTAAAAAGACGGTGATGAGCTTGACAAGAGTCCAAAGCTTGTAGAAAAAGTCAGAAGTTAATAAAGGGTTATTGGCAGGAGAGACCAAGGCCATCCAAGCAAAAGGAGGAAACAGGATGAACTGCATCAGAGGTACAGCTGCAAACATGAGCCAACCAGAGGAAGCAGGAATCATGTGAGCTTCAAGGATGACAGAGCATGCGGCTAGTTTATCGTAAAAACCAGAGGTGGCCATATGACAGTCTAATATTTTTTGATTTTTGCGGTTTTTGAATGAATCGAGTGTATGGCGGATGGTATAGCCAAGATCAGCCACACCTTGGAAATGGCGCTTGGCTTGAACGTATCTGGCGTGGAGATTGGCAAAATAACCATCACATTGGACATTGGTGAGATTAATGGGTACATAAATAGGAGCAGTACGAGCATGACCGTCTGTCTTGAAAAAGCATTTAAGCCACATGTGCATATCTTCGCCGATGGCATCCGCATCTACATCCCAATAACCAACACGTTCAGCCAAGATAAAAGATAAACTATAGTTTGAGCAGGGAACACATAAGCCATCCGAATTGCTGAGGTTAGACATTACCAAGGCAGCCCAAGTGATATCCGTCATACGTACGGCGGCAGGAACCTGATGAGAGTTACGAGAGAAGAAGATAGGAGGAGCACAAATGGTGTAATAAGGATCATCAGACTTGTTCAAGGCTTGTTCCACTTCATGAATATAAAGTTCGGGAATGGCAGCATCCGAATCCATGACAGTCAAGATGATTCTGCTTCTATCGTAGCCCTGTTTCAACATCTCAGCACAGCCCGTGCGAACAGCATAGTTCACATTGGAGCCCTTGCCTCGATATTCACCTGGTACATTGACAGGATGACCAGTGATAAAGAAGCCATGAAATCGATCTTTAAAGAATTCTTGCAGACGTTGACCCTTTGTTTCCCAGCCTTCTTCAGAGGCTTCCATGGCAAGGATGATGACATAATTGGTGTTTGCGTTTCTAGTAAAAATGTTAGTTTCCCCAAAAAAAGAATAGACAACAAAAGTAATTACCTATGAACGGCTAATTTTCCAATAGTATCTCTCAACAAAGGCTCTGGTTCACTGTAGTTTGGGATGACAAATGTATGAATAAATTTAGGGTCTTGAATGACGACTGGTTGTTGCTGATCTTCTTCATCATGTTTCATTCTTTGTAAACTTGCAATCTTGGCCTTGTCTCGTTCACTCTTATCGTTTGTGTTATTCTTGTTCATCAGGTTCCATTTCTTGATATTGGCTCTAATTCTTGTAGATGATAAATAGAATTTACAGACATGATTGACTTGTTGATAAAGAAAGCCAGTAAAGTAAAGAAATAAAAAGATGACATAAGCTCTTGGGAAGAAGATAGGCCCTAGTGGAAGTAAAGCCAAAGAGACAATAGGCGTCAAAGGAGCAACCCATTCAGCTGGAGAGTTCAAACGAGACATCGGCTTCTCTTTATATTCTTTAGTAATAAAAAAAAAAAAAAAAAGGCAAATTTATATATTGTAGGAACAGAAAAAAAAAAAAAGACAAAGAATATGATTGGTTTAATAATAGAAACATGCTCTTCTCACCAAGGACAAAGAAAGAGTTTGACTGAACCTAAAATAGATTAGATTCAATTGGACAGCCAAGAGATTCTAATCTTTAAAAAATTTTCTTAAAATGATGATCTCTTGGAATACAGGAGTAATAAAGAAGAAAAGATTCATTTATTATTCTTTTTTATGCTTGTTATTATAGAGTATGACTTGTAAGACAAGGATGGCATTGAATGTAGCAGCCAATAGGTTACCAAATAACATCAGAGTATCATCCAATTCAGTCATTGTAGTAAATACACGAGCAGCACTTCCAGCAAAATAATTAATGACTGTAAATACAGAAAGTTGTCCTGTTGACTTGTTTTTGAAATTGATATAGATCTGAGGTACTTTACTACCTAAACTGAGTGGTATCGTCAATGCATATAAACTACTCAAGACTGAAGGTGACACGCTTTGATTGAGTGCATAGAATAAACCAAGAAAGCCCAAGAGAGTGACCATCATTTGCTTTTGTTGTCGTCCAAAATAAAGTATGAGGCAGGTGATGATTATGTTTTGTAAAGAAATAAACATGATTTCACCAAAGGTACTAAATGGGTTAGCTTGTCGAAGATTATATGAAAGTGTGATAAAATAAGATAATGTTTCCATAAGATAAGATGTTAATGATAATCCACTGGCTGAATGGTTCTTGATTATAGTCAATATCTGAGGTATCTTCACAATAGATCCACCTAAAACGATACCCAATCCTAATCCTTTAGATATCACATATTTAATACATTCAACATCATTCAAATTCAAGTCTTGTATTAAAGAACTATAACACGCTTCTCCTATTAAAGCAGTGGCTGGTTCACGTATAATATTGGGTAATTGCATTACAAAAAGATGTTAAATGAGAAGAAATACATTGTTTAATTTATTGCGCTCTTTTAAACACGTGTCAAGCTAGGGGGCGGAATGAATATGTTATGATTGAAAAATAGCAAGTTGAGGTTGTGATGAATGATGGTCAAATAAAGGTTTCCACTTCTTTAATACTTGTATACAACGTTGATTGATATCAAACTCATTTTCTTCAAAGCAATAATTACAAGCATAGTTGAGTACTTTGGCAATCTTGGTGAACTTTATCAATTCAACTGTCATTGTGAGTTGTTCAATTTCATCAATGATCGCTGATATCTTGACATAATCTTCTTTTGGTATCTCTCCCTATATTGTGTATATTGTTATATCTATACTCATCAGTATACATGATTACTTACTGGTTCCTTTCCATAGACAAGCTTCTGAAGCTTATGTCGAATATGATATACTCTTTTAAACTCTGCTGTCTTTTTAAATGATTCCATATCAGCCATTTCATTCTTCTTTACTATCCCTTCATCATCTTTCTCCACTGATAATGATTTACTCTAGATGACATGTTATGTGTCTGCAACCTTCAACATGTAATCAATTTACCCTCTTCTTTGTACGCTCATCCTCTGATCGTCCTCTCTTTCTTGTTCTTTTTTGACTATCTCTATTTGTCTCCCGTTCTTTCTCTTCAAGTGATGAAGGGTTTAATGCTTGTTGAATAGCATGTATCAATTCTTTTGTTCTATATTTCTTTGCTTTCAGATCACGTTCAACTTCTTCACGATCAAAAGGACGTACACTCTCTGGACCAAAAAACCCACTTGTTCATATGAGACATGTATATGTATACATAACTTGATCTAGATAAAAAATAATACTTACTAGTCCCTTGAACCATAAAAGAAGACAGTATACAGTAATCCTTTTGTCTTGCTCTTTTTTTTCAACACTTGAGGTGGGATATCCTTATCATTTTCAACCTATGCTTTGAATGATTGGTATATAATTGAGAGCATATAATAGATCTTACTCTTGCTGGCCACCAAGGATATCCCCTTAATTTGGCAAATACAGTATCTCCAGGTGCATATTCTTGAATTGACATGATAAAGACAAAAAGAAAAAAAAAAAAGTGGTATGAGTAAAGAAGAAAAGAAAGAAAAAGATAAAAAAAAGAGGTACACAAAATGCGCGTTTATAACGTCATTTTTTAATTTTATCATAAACACGAAACACACTGTCAAACAAATTTGGGCGTCTATATCCCATAATTCCAATCATCAAAACACAACAAGTGACAAACAAGTACCTTCTATTGATCCATCCTGTCTGTCGTTTTTGTATCGTATTGCTTGTTTGTAATAAAATCTCAGATTGAACTACTTTTCTTTCCCGATCCAATATAATCTTTAAATGATGACCTTGTTTGTCGCTTTGTTCAAACAAGCTCTTTGTGTTTAATTGTGGTAGATATAGTTCGTAAGCAGGCATATACGTATTCACAAACTGCTTAACTGCTTCATCTGATAATCCAGTCACACCTCTTGTCATTTTCATATGATGTTCTTGTTCCAATCGCCATTGATAGACCTGCTGTATATCGAGAGGAGAAAGATGAATGAAGAGATCAAGGTAGGGATAAAGTTCAGTCTCGTATCGTTTCAAATGTTCGTTCATCACTTTCAAGTCATCCAATCTGACAGACTGAAGTGTCTGTCGCGATCTATACATAGCCTCCAATGTCTTTTCCTCTACTGATCGGAATCCCAACATCCAGCCTTCAAAGAGAACTATATCAAATGGTCCTCTAACTTGCTTCCAGTCTTGTTTAGGTAATCGATCCCCTTGACCCTCAAATAATGATTTGTCATAAACAGGAACAGACACACTTGGTTGGTTCATCAGGAGTGCCTTAAATGTCTCAGTAGCCAAAGTAAGATCGTGTGAACCTGCTTGACCTCGTTGTTGATATAATTTATTCTCTGGATATCTTTGAGCAAGAGCGAGTTGCTCTTGGTGAGTCAAATAAACATCATCCAATGAGAAATTGACAACTCTCAGTTGATATGGTTCTTGCTTTAATAAATAAGTTAATGTGTCGCAGAGAGTTGTCTTACCACTGCCTTGACACCCTGATACTCCTACAATCATCGGTTGTTCAGCCAGTCCACGTTGCTTTCTGTCGTTTACAAAGAGTGAATAATGCTTCAGGATGTGTGATAATGATTCTTTAGTTTGCGGTAATATAGCATATTGCTGATACATTATTTATATAATAAAAAAAGAAAAAAAAAAAAAGGGAAAAAAGAGTGTTATGCGGTCATTTAATTTTATGCGCTTAATTTGGCATTTTATGCTGAATAAACAAACACATTTTAGGATAAAAAAGAGAGAGAGAGAGAGAGGATAGAAAAAGTAAAGAAATTGTTATCCATTATTTATCTGAAGCTGCTTATTTCTATCATCCTAAATTAGCCATTGTATCATGGGTGCATTTTATAAACAGTAGCAAAGTAGCCTAATTTATCGTCTTAAAAAGCCAACTACTTTTGGGACATATTTGACTTTTCTCAAAATCAGCTTGTTTATCACGATCTACATATATCTACGTTGCGGCATACTATATAATACGCGTATGTGCACTTTCTAATGAGCATTGACAAAAAATTCTCTTTAGATTTACTTGATTCTTTTACAAACCACTGGACAAAATAATATATAGACCATTAAAAGTGTGCTATTGTTATGTGATAAAGCAACTAACCTTTGTAACTTGATCATATGCATCGTCAAAGTCAGTTTCACCGTAAATAAATGTGTAATAAGTCTCTAAGAAAGAGTTCATTATTACAAACAACATCTTTTATATGCAAACAGGCCAACCAGAATGGACCGTGACGCGTTATATGAGCCTGTATTGTAGTCTTTATGTTGTTCATTCTTATAGATGGTAATCTTCAAAGTATTTACAAGGTAAACAATAACACTATCTTGTGTATCAAACTAAATATCTAAACTCTGACCACTACAGCCAAACCTATGGAATTTGGCGTTTTCTCAAAATAAGTGTCGGAACTAGCTAGCTAAAATTGGCGGGAAGATTGCGCCTAATTGTCGCATATCTTCTGCATCTGTGTTTACCCCTCTCTCTTCCTAATAAAAATATAACATAATGATAAACACCTTTTTTTTATAAAGATGGACATGAAAAAATTTTTAATGAAGAAGGAGAAAAAGTTTATGATCCGATGGAGTATGTGTTAACACATGTTGATAATCCCAACATAGTCCTTGAAACAATAACTAGTCAACAAACTTGAGCGTTAAGCGCTTCGAAAAAATTGCTGAAGAATCCTCAGTTAGAAAGCAGTCGAAGCCTAGTAAGTAGAAGCCACCAGTGAGGTTATACAACAATTACAGCGACTTCACCAGAGAAACATTTATAGACCGTATGCTCGAAAATCCTCAAGAGCGTGGACTAGTGGCCAAAACAGTGGTCCGAAAAGCTCATTTACAACCGAGCATAACGAGTATATAAAAGAAGCTACTTGATAATGATCCCCAGTTATATTCAGACGAACATAATAAATAGTTTGACTGAGCGATTTCTTAATACAGGAGCCTGAGCGAAAAGTAGTAAGATTCAAGGATCTGAAACAGAAAAATTAAGAATCAGGATTTTGAGCGTGTTAGACAGTCAATTTCATGGTAAGCTTGAAAACGGTATTACAGGGCAAGATAATATGCTAACTCCAGTTTTATAGATGAGGCTGCAGATAACATTGTCAGTACGATCCCCAGACACCATGCATACATTGACGTGTTTGATATAAATCATTATAATAACTCAAGTAAATCTTACAGCAGAGTATACATTCTACTTTACATTCCTCTATCGTATCTGCTTAGAATAAGAGTACTAACAACAATAATAGCATTGATAAATAATCATATTGACCATATTCATCATACTGACAACATTAATATTCCCTATAAATCTCTCAAACTTAATAATATTCACCTCTTCTTAATAATCTAATTCACAAGTCATCGACTTAGCTGCCTTTTTTCAATAACAAAGCTGAATACAACATACATTAAACAGCTCAAAGATGATGGTTACGAAGTCATTGGATATTGCAGGAAGTCGAAAAAAGAAAGTGACAATCGGGCTTTACTACTACAAAGGATGGTAAATATACTGTATAAAAGATCGCTAGTTCAAAAAGTCTTCGTCTCTCCCTGTAGCAGCGCTAAGCAAGCTTTGAGCAAACGCGATTTATCTGATCAAGATATTCTATCCAGCCTAGATCAAATCCACGGAAATACACAAGGTGAAAAGAAAGAACGAAACAATAATATAACTTCTAGCCAAATCTTGAAAAATTAACACGTTTTCTATAGATTTTTTGACTTATGTTAAGGAGAAGAAGACGAAAATATGTGTAGTGGCAATTGATTACGCCGGTTTCACTACCAACATAAGTGATCTAAAGAATCTACTCAAGTAAGTAGTGACAATATGTATTCTAAGATGTAGATTGACAATAATTTTGTAGGGAACATAGCAACATACAAAAAGTTATGATTGAAGCGTGGATTTGGACCGGTTGAAAATATTCGTATTGTCAGAACTGGCTAACTAAAATTCGCGGTAAAGTTTGTCATAGACGTTTGTCGTTTAAAAAATAAACATTTATTTGAAAGAAATACGCGCATATTAGAACGGTGTTTTATTATAGCATTTAATGATTTGGCGTTTAGAGTGATTACAAAAGCTATAAAGATCACTGATGAGTACATCATTATAATCCTGCTAGATAAGTTTTCTTCACTCATAAGCCGATCACGCTTCATTTTCCCTTTAACCATTGCCCAAAATTGTTCAATGGGGTTCAATTCAGGTGAATAAGGAGGTAGATACATGACTTTGTAGCCTTTACTTTCAATTTTTCGTAATATCGGCTTGGATTTATGGATAGAAGCATTACCCATAACGATGTAACTTCCCTTTAAAGTTTCATCAAGGTCCATTACATTAAGAAACTCGTTCATAAACTTGACAAAATGAGCAGTAGTCGTGCCTTTTGATACTGGCTTATTATCGGCAGCATCGTCGTCAACTTCTGGATCCTCTGTAATAATCTCATTACGGTTCTCTTCTTTCCATTATTAGCTTTTTTTTTTCTTGGTGGAGGTTTTTCTTATGACAACGTGAACAACGCTAGATGAGTGAATAGCACCAATAATGGTGTGAGCTTGTGCTCTAGTTTTTTTTGGTTGTTTTACTAGAGCAGAGCTGCCACTTTTTGATCTAACCCAATTATTTTTCATATTAATATGAAATCCGACCTCATCAATGAAAATACAATTTTTTGTAAAATCCAGATTAGAATCTTTTCATTCCATGAACCACTCGAATCTCGTCCGTAGGTTTCCCACTGAATTTCTGACACTTATTTTGAGAAAACGCCAAATTCCATAGGTTTGACTGTATTATCCCAATAGACAGGGCACAAAATGAAGAGTTCTTAAAATAGTAATGTCATAGTCACGATTTGACACGAATTTTTTTTTTCTTCTTCTCTTCCCTTTATAATTGCAAAGAAATGGTAAAAACAAACTATAATGATCAAAGATCTTTCTCTTAATCTGTTTATAGTCGTTACCCATTAGTGTATCTTCTACTGAAACTAGAGAATTAACAAGAATGGAGCGTGTGGGCGCTCATTCTCACATTCGAGGTTTAGGTCTCAATGACGCTCTTGAGCCTCGTGCTTCTTCTCAAGGCATGGTTGGACAGGTGAAGGCACGCAGAGCTGCAGGTGTCATTTTAAAAATGATTCAGGCTGGTAAAATCGCAGGTCGTGCTGTCTTGATTGCTGGTCCACCATCCACTGGTAAAACGGCCATTGCTATGGCTATGGCTCAAGGTAATAATAGTAATAATAATATTGATACAATGTACTCATATATATATATATATATATATAGCTCTTGGCACCGATGTACCCTTTACTATGCTTGCTGCTTCCGAGATCTTCTCTCTGGAAATGTCAAAGACGGAAGCACTTACACAAGCATTCCGTCGTTCGATCGGTGTACGTATCAAAGAAGAGTCTGAATTGATTGAGGGTGAAGTGGTAGAAATTCAAATTGATAGATCCATCACAGGCGTAAGTTATCCATTCGCTTTATATATATACATACACTATACTAATTATTTCTATAGGGTTCCAAAACTGGCAAGTTGACGCTCAAGACCACAGATATGGAAACTATTTACGACCTTGGTAATAAAATGATCGAATCATTGAATAAGGAAAAGGTGATGGCAGGCGATGTTATTGCTATCGATAAAGCATCTGGAAGAATTACAAAATTAGGACGTTCCTATGCCAGAGCAAGAGACTATGATGCTATGGGATCTGATGTAAGTCCATTTTATGAGAATGTGTCATTAGTTAACTGATCATCGTAGACAAAATTCGTTCAATGCCCCGAAGGAGAATTACAAAAGAGAAAGGAAGTCGTTCATACCGTTTCACTTCACGAAATCGATGTGATCAACAGTCGAACACAAGGATTTTTGGCCTTGTTCTCTGGAGATACAGGTGAAATCAAGCAAGAGGTCAGAGATCAGATCAATGCCAAAGTTGCAGAATGGAGAGAGGAAGGCAAAGCAGAGATTATACCTGGTGTGCTCTTTATTGACGAAGTACACATGCTCGACATTGAATGCTTTTCATTCTTGAACCGTGCTCTGGAAGATGATATGGCACCTGTGGTCATCATGGCATCCAACCGAGGCATCACAAATATTCGTGGCACAAAGTACAAGTCTCCTCACGGTATTCCTGTTGATTTACTGGATCGTATGCTCATCATTTCAACCAGTCCTTATGAAGAAAAAGAAGTTCGAGAGATTTTAAATATTCGATGTCAAGAAGAGAATGTGGAAATGACAGATGATGCCAAGGATGTCCTGACGCGTATTGGACAAGAGACTTCACTTCGTTATGCTATTCACTTGATCACAGCTGCCAATCTGGTCGCAAAAAAGAGAAAGGCACCTGCTGTCGATATTCAGGATATTAAGAGAGTCTATGCTCTCTTCTTGGATGAAAAGCGATCAGTTCAATACTTGAAAGAGTACCAGGATCAGTACATGTTTAATGAATTCAAAGACGCTATGGTGGTAGACAATGCCATGGAAATGTAAAATGATATACATATATATTTTTTAGTTTGTGAATAAACCGCTGCTTGACAGTATGATAACAAACATCATGAGTATATATCCCACAGACATAGAGTATCGTTTTGTAGCTTCGGAAACAGCAATGACAACAGCAGCATTATCAGCTAAAACAGAGGATTGAGCAGGTGTCATGTAGTAAGTTGGTGAGGGTACTGAGGCTGCATTATCAGTCCTCACAATCTTGCCAACGCCCCAAGGAATCTTTGAACCTAAACAATATCAATTCTCCTTTTCCTTTTTCTATTTCTTTTGTATATTTACCATCAGGCTGAGTAGTATATTGTGGTTTGGCTAGTTTTCCATCTTCTCCAGTTATACCAAAACGCGTGGTCCATGCATTTTCGCCCTTATCTATAAGCGATAGTTATATTGTTGTTGCTTGGCAATGTCTAGTTCACTGTTTACCATTAGTAAACATAAAGAAATATATAGGAGCAGCGGGCGATACTGTAGGAGCAGTCCAGTTGAACGAAGTGGTCTTGGTAGCGTCTAAATTACGAGCCACATTCATCAAGAACCTTTGGTGATCATTGTCACCTGTCATAAAATCTAATCATTGAGAAGCGAATTTAGCTCGAAATATATATGTATTCTTTTGAAAATATTACCGATTCTAAATTTTTTCCATGCATTCATAGAACCATGATGGTCATCCTCTATTCAATAAACTAAGTATGTAAGCTGGGATACATGTTTATCTTACCCCAAACGATTTCATATTGATGACCGGCTTTCCATACCGTGCCTGGTTCAGGATAGCTGGGTGCCATATCGGCATGAATGTACTGAAAAGAAAGTGAGGTAATGAAAAGGATGGCCGATAATAGTTTCATTTCTCGGAAATAGTAAAAGGAATGCGTTGCCTATTCGCTTACAAAAAAGAAAAAGAAAAGAAGAGGATCAAAAGGTATATAATGAACTATATATGTACGAGGATAAAGGAGATGGAAAAGAAATCGCGGATTATATCAAAATTGTAGCTTTGGATATAGTACCGGAAATATTTACTGCCATTACAATCAAGACGCGAGATTAGACTTGCAACAAGAATGGATGGGCTTCACAGATTGATTTACAATAATTAATCCAGACTGGTTCTTCTATATCAGCCCTAATCTCGCTCTTTCAAGGGTTTCAATATCTCATTTGAAGGCTTTAATTGACGCTTGTGATAACCATAGATATGATATACTCTATATTTGTTAAAGGGAAAAAAAAAAGAAAAAGAAAAATATACATGATTGACATAATTAACTGCACTCATTATAATGAATAAAGGTTTTAGTCATTAATGCATGATCTTCTTTTTTGTTCTATATTGAATGCTTTATTTGTTACTTTATAAATTTTCAATAAAAGAATGTCAAGACAGCGTAGTAATAGAAATGTGCTATCCTTTTGACAAGTGAAGGCCTTTATTGTCACATAATATAAACAGAGCTGATATATGATGAATACAGAGGATTGACATCATTGATGTGACCTCATCTTATTCTCCACAATGGAATTGACCTCTCTATTAATACAGTTTTTATTCTGTCCATTGATTGGCCTATCTAGGTCATGCGTGTAATTTATTAGGGTAAACCTCCACAAACTTTTCATTGGTACTGTGAACACAATGTGTGATGAGCTCATACCATGACTAAGGTTAAATGCCAATTTGGCCTAGTTTAAATATTGTACGTACTTGGTACTTTTTAACAAACAAACAAAAAGATAGAGTGCGATCGATAACAGTTCAGAATGGGTAATGAGCTCAATCTTTCTGGGTTTAGGATATAGGGTTGATCATTGGATAAATAATGTCACGAGGGAAACCACAGGGGGCAAGAAGTCAAAAAGAGTTTATATAAATAACTGTGATAGTGTATACACTTCTTTTTTTATTTGTAATTAAAATAATGATCACCACTATTCCTCGTGCTGCTTCTTTTGTTCTCGTTCCAGTCACTTCCTTTGCTGGTTATGTTACCTATATCCGTGCTACTACAAAGCCTACTGAAGCTCATATTGAATACATGAAGAATCATAGCATGATTGATGAGGTGCTTCAAAAGAAATGGATAAAAGTTAATAATGGTCTGGGCCTTGTTGACGTTGGTCGTTCTGGTGGTGGTATTTAATTTATTATGCTCGGACTGGATCCATCATTTATCGTATTTAATAAATCATTAAAATGCCTTACAGAGCATACATATACTTGTGTGTCAGCTGTAATCAACACACAAGCTAAAAATTAAAAAACATCCATTGTTATTGCAATTATAAGAATGTTTTATTAGTGATCATTGAGGCATAAATTGGATGTACACATGAAGTTCACCATGACTTGTTAAGCCTAATTTGGCAGGTAAATCGACCCAAGTGTCAATAGGCGTACCACTAAATACGCTTTTAAAGTCAATTTTGGTGTCTCCGATATCGTCAGAACCAAATGTGTCCTTGTCGCGAACATTAAAGTAAA
The DNA here is from genome assembly GCA_025529335.1 of Rhizopus sp. PT2906. Lineage (NCBI taxonomy): Eukaryota > Fungi > Mucoromycota > Mucoromycetes > Mucorales > Rhizopodaceae > Rhizopus > Rhizopus sp. PT2906. The sequence goes on from JAMYHX010000648.1 coordinate 14,448, forward strand.
GCTTATGCTTATCTCCTCCTTCTTCCATTGGAAAAGTAAACGTCTGATTCCAAACAGGATTATTGTTGTTCTTGATCACGGCTGTACGTTGCTTATATTTATCATCAAGCCACAGTTCACTAGATTATGGTATAAGTAACCATCAAGAAAAAAAGGGGGCGTATGTCACTTACACATATGGATCATTCTTTCCAATCAAGTCCTTGTTTTTGAGTTTACGAGCTTCAACTAGACACAGAGTTCAATTCACTTGACTATTGTTTCACTAGGACAAACTTACTAACAGTAACAACCAAAGTTCCTGCAGGGTATTTGTCAAACATGTTTAATAGTGGAAAAGAAGAAAGAAAAGAAGATAAAACGCTTTATATTGTTATATGCGGAACTAATCTGAATTTGGCATATGCGAGGACAAAAAGGGCAAGTATCCAAAATGTAGCTCTTTCCCTTTCCCTAAACTACCCAGGTTTTAAACGTGTTTTTCCTTTCTGTTTGTTTTTCGACAATAGGAATTATTTCTGTAGCCGTTTATTAGAGATAGTATGTAGCAAGAGAAAAGCAACAATGGGCATAATAAACAGTAAGGTGTAGCTATTGGTTTTTTTCCCTTATTGAGTAAAAACGCTGTCTATGATCTCGTTAAAATAACTGTAGCTGATTTAGAACTAGATCAATTCCGCCGATACTAATTTTGCAAAGGGTCAAATTCAGTCAATCGATGAAGAAAAAGGTCTGAAAATACAATCCTGTTATCCAAGAAGAAGGTTTTATTGGTAATTGTGAGTGTATGGTTGCTCAAATTTCAATTGGCATGACGTTCGGCTGCCTGCATACTGTTTTCATCCAGTATAGCCCTTTGTACTACTTGATTATCGTAATGAATGAGCTTTGAATGGAAATGTGCCTACGCCACTTGCTTGTATGTTGTCTTGAGCTCATTTTGTTAACGGGATTGGTTGGACGGAGGTCATGGTCTTGTTAGAATTGTCCCAAATAGAATCAAGAGCAGCATATGTTCTTTTGACAAGTGTTTACATAATTGAGTCCATTGCTTGATTAAAAGATGTATGCATTATTTCTCTTAGTGAGCTTATTTTCAATCATCCATGCACCTTTGCTTATGATAAGTTAACAGTATGATGCTAAAAAGATGAAATTTGACGCGACAACAAGTAATCAAGTTGATCAAGTCAATTCATGCTGTATTATCTTATTGATCCTGAGCTTTATCATCGTGTTGGCAAACACTTGTTAATCTTACCCATTGTTAATAGGCTGTTAGTGTTGATGCTATGCTTTTGATTCAAAACAGACAAGTTGGGAATATAGAGTTTTGGTTGCTTCTTAATGACTGTATTAGAGCTGATTCACTTTTCTTCTTCTTCCATTCATTTATCAACAACACCATTCTTTTCTTTATGCATTTCTGAAATAATAATCGCATTTCAACTTAACAAACTGTCAGTCTCTCATCAAATTTTTATCTCACTATTAATAACACACAATCTTCTTTTGATTTCAAGTTCTGAGCAAGAGGGGGAGAACACATAACATTGACCAAGCTTGTAGAACTGGAAACCAATTAGTCTGTGGTACTTACACATTATATATCTCTTATATATCAGTTTAAAGGCTCAGTTGTATATAAATGATCTAGAAGCCTTACTTTTATAGTTGGAAGGGTAACACCTTGGTGTTTACTGAAAGTAAAGTTCTTACACGTTAATAACCAAATATGAATCAATAAGATATTAAAGATTATTCTCTTGTTAACAAATATCGTTATAGCTTGTAACACGAGTTCTCCGTTGTGTTTTACCGAATATATAATTATAGATTGCGCTATCATCTCTTCTCTTTATTCCGAATAAAGATACACATAGTCTCATCGTACTTTTATCTTGTCTAAATGTTACAAAACCAAATACAACAATAGCAAGTATATAGGGGGCACTCAACTGCTACTCTCAATACTATGCATTTAAAAATGATTCAATATACTATGATGTCAAGGTGACATCTACGAGCATTTTATACGATAGCAACAGTTTATAAAGAAACCAACATCAAATTCGTTCAATTGCTTTACATTACGAAAAGGGTATATCACCAATGATTCCAAAATACTAAATATGTACTGAAAAACAAAAGCTTCAAAGAAAGTAAACTTGATCTCTCGGGTCAAGTAGTTGATTTAAAAAGCAAAACGCTCAAACCTCAAGGAAAATAACATGATATTCAGTTTAGAGGAATGATCCAAACAGATGACGTTGGCGTTTCTGTGTTGAAGCAGAGATTTTAAAGTTACAAAGACTCCAAAATATAGTAATTCACAAACAGCTGTGCTTTCAATATCACTTCTCTGATAAAACCTGATATTGCTTTGATCTTCTCCAAGTAGCTGGATTTTTTAGAGGCCTCTCTACAGAAGCTTGCAAAAGGAATGAAAACAGTATACCTTTGATAATTTGAGCCAAGCTTGATTTGTAAAGGTTCCTCTAATTTCAGGTTATAATTCCTACAGGCGCGACTTCTTGCAGATTTGTATCCCTCCTCTTGACAAGAACTACAGATTATTCTACTTGTAGAGGATGATACTTCTGGGGGTATCTGCCTGGCATCTTCTCTTTGCGTCCTTTTTTGCTTTTATTACATCAGAAGCATCTTTTCTCTTGGTACCTTTATGCAAATTAGTTTGTGAGACATTAAAAATACATCAAGTGTTTCTTTTTTACCAGTTAAAAGCCTTTGTCTGAATAATTTTTTCTTTTTTTGCATCATGACCAAATCTTCTACTTTTGCTGCGTCTTCTATCAGCCAGCATCAAGTCAATACCACTATGACTTCTACTACGGTGCCTGCTACCAATCCAATGTCCATTGGTTCGATCATGAGCACTGATGATATCCTCTCTGAGTCTGCGTCTTTCGAGGCCACTTCATTGAGTAACGTACCTGTTGTAGGCTCCATACCTATAGCAATGACATTGTCTGATCTTTGTCACAAATCGAGAGCTCTTATCTTGCAGTTATCTGCTCTTATTGCTTCTCTTACTCACCGTCTTCACACGGTCGCCATCGGTAGTGATCTTGAGCATACACTTACTAAGGAATTACAGGCTCATAAAGAACATCTTCAAATGTTCAAAAATACCATCGACATGCTTTCTGCATACGATGTCACTGCAACCACTACCATTATGCCTACAACATTGAGTCATCCCTACGTTGTTTCGGATAATTTACCCATGATGCAATGGCGAGGTTCTGTCTTTGACAGAAGGTCTCCTGTTGCTGGTGATATTAGGGCTTATCTGAAACGTTTTGAAGACGCCCTCTCCAGCCATGGTCTTGATTATAATAGTAACTGATGTCATTTGATTCCTGTTTGTATCTCTTGCAAGCAATGCCCATGGCTCGATATATATTGGGAGACGAAACCCAATTCTACTTGGAAATTCTTCAAGTGTGCGTTCGTTGCCCGTTTTGGTATGTCTTCCCCAGTAGGAATATTTGATTCACTTGATGAATTATTAACAATTACGATGGGACCTAATGAGTCTGTTGAACAGTACGTTTACAGATTCAAGATCTTGAGTTATTTCTCTGATGTGAAGGAGCCTGTTGCTCTTTTCGTTTGCTTCATGGCTGGACTCTCTGCGGATCTTCATAGAGCGGTAAGTCTTGACCTATTGATGGCCTCCGAGGGAGAGCGCTACTCGGTAGACTATGCCATCAGTCTCGCCGAGAAAACCAACAACAAGGCTTTCTCTTCTTCCTGCTCTGTTAAAAAGAGACGCTTTATTCCCTGTGCTGTCCCTGACCGTTCTCAACCTTACAAGAAACCATCCAACAACAGGTACTGTTCCTTCCACAAGAACCACAGTCACAGCGATGCTCAATGTTGTACGTTCAAGAAAAGCAAGATAACTGGTGACAAACTCCCATCCCCTTCTTCCGGCATGACCCGATCAAGTTGGGATCCTTCGGACACCGGTGCTCGTTGGAGTCGTTATGCGAATAACACGCAAGATGCCAAACCCTGGCAATGAAAGCATACACCACTTCTAGGCATCATGAGTGTTTCGCCTTTTCCTTTCGGCAGGTTCTCCTACCTATATCACAATTCCTGCTCATGCTCCTTCTTTTTTGGTCGTTACTCTCTTTTCAAGCAGCCTGAACGTTACAACTCATCCCACTATTCTCAAAATCATCTACAGATACGAGCACGCCATATATTGTTAAACATCAAGGACTAGGCTATGCTCCTTATTTTCTCTGTTTATCATTGGGACTCGATTTCTTCCTTCTCCTGAAACATGTGGTATCATCAAAATAAATGTTGGGCTTTCATAATGGCTGCTAATCTGTTTACAACTAATGTGTTCTTCTCAGTAGATAATAGATCATGGCCTAGAATGAGCTTAAATGTTTGTCTCCCATTTCATATTGCCAGTTTTATATTTGGTGACGGCATCTAGATGTGTACCATGTCCGGTGTCTATTGATTCAACAAAAAAGTTTAATTAATTAAAAGAACGGGTACAATAAGACAGGATACATTTCCCTCCTCGGGAAGAGTCATTTTTTTTCTTGTACTTCTTATTTTTCCTTTTTGAAATGCATGAATTCAGGAAAAAGGATGTTACAGTGCTTCCACAATTGTGTGAGGTTAAGTTGCTCAGAATAATGGGACTAACTTGGTCAAATGACTAAAAGATTCTTTATTCAACGATTTAGGGTAAAGTCTTTAAATGTATAGTAGGAGTATCCTCGCTACCTAAGGCATATATGATTTTACTATTGAGTAATTAATATCTTATAGTACAGAAATTCTTTTGTTCATGGTATAGTAAGAGGGGCGGTGTGTACTGTTTCATTAAAAATATATTTCATAAAGAGGATAAAATTATGACGTGTATGAAAAAAATGATTGGCGCATATTAAGAAAAGTATTTACGCAAAG
>JAMYHX010000649.1:0-19385 GCA_025529335.1 Rhizopus sp. PT2906
CAAGACAAGGAAGGTATCCCTCCTGACCAACAGAGACTTATCTTTGCTGGTAAACAACTTGAGGATGGTCGTACTTTGAGTGACTACAACATCCAAAAGGAATCTACCCTTCACTTGGTCCTTCGTCTTCGTGGTGGTATGCAAATCTTTGTCAAGACTCTCACTGGTAAGACCATTACCTTGGAGGTTGAGTCCTCTGATAGTATTGAAAATGTCAAGCAAAAGATCCAAGATAAGGAAGGTATCCCTCCTGACCAACAACGTCTCATTTTCGCCGGCAAGCAGCTTGAGGATGGCCGTACTTTGAGTGACTACAACATCCAAAAGGAATCTACCCTTCACTTGGTTCTCCGTCTTCGTGGCGGTCAATAAATACGTCATCCATTCCCTTTATAAATTCATTTTTGTGTCAATAAACAAAGCAAATTAGCTTACTAGCTCGCATTACAAACATGTGTTGCAATATACAAAACTGCTTTTATATTTATTTATGATACAAGCAACTTATTTTTTTAAAGGGATTGTTTTTAGTAATTAGGATCGTCTCTGTGTCTTTTTACTTGTCTTTGTCTAAATAAATCAAACTCGGGTGGTCTATTAGGCCCAACACCTAATAGATTGCTGTGTTTAAGTACGTGTGCCATGTGTTGTTTTCATCTTCTTCGTTTACCTTTCTGTCCTTGATAATCATCATCATAATCATCTCTTCCTCTTCGCTTTTTACCGCCTCCGCCAGCTCTTCCCACGTTGCCTCCCGTTCTAGACTTTCCTCCGCCTCCTGTACGTTGTCGAGCATACCCATAATTTCCTCTCCCTGTGTCTCTTGAAGGAGGCATAGGAGCGTTTCTCATCGGAGGCTGTGATAGATTTCGCTGTGATGCCATCGCGCCTTGAGGTGGCAAGGGCAAAATAATATTGCGTAATAAATCAACCAGTTCACCAGCTTGAATAACAGGACCATCAAATGTGTGTGCAGGCGGGAGATTTGATACAAAATAGTTTACAGCGTCTGGGAGGGGTGCTCGCTGTTGTTGTACAGGAGGTGTCCACGAAGGCATGGCTTGCTGCTTCTGCTGTTGCTGAGGTGTATTCACAGGAGGCTGTACAGGAGACGCTTGCTGCTGTAAGGGAATATCCATCTTCTTTGATACATCAGATATCGTACCAGCCATGGAAGGGATCGTGGGTAGAGGAATAGGTACATTGTTCACACGACGATTTCCGTCAGCAGCTGGCTTGAAGTTTTGCCATTGACTCAAATCCGGGCGGGGATATCGTTCAGGATGAACGGGTTCCAGAAGTGGCCTCTTCTCTTTTGTTCGATCGCTGTTCACAATTGTAGGTTGAACAGGGAGCGCTTCAAGAGGAATAGCTGCAGTAGGTGACTCATCAGTGACCGTTGTAGCTGGAGGCGCTTCTACGACAGCAGGCTTATGGACCTTCAAACCGCCCAACTCATATTCTTCAATATTACGAATATCCAAATAGCTATGTCTAATCAAAAAGGATTCTATAGACGACGTGTTCGATCCCATGGCTTCCAGTCTTCTCTTTTCAACGTTTTGAACACTGGCAAAGTCTCCATACTTGTTTTCATAGTCCAAGAACTTGAGCCAGATGGGTGTTGCTTTTTCAAGTGGCATCGTAGCTAAAGTACGCTCAAACAAGGCACGTGTGTTGTTATCATCATTCATCTGGATCAAGAAATCCAAATGCTGACAGACAAAGTCGGGGTTGTCTCCAAACGTCTTTTGTCCCAAACTAAACACTTTGCCAGCAACATCAGCCTTCTTTGAGTTATGATATTCCATAAGAGCATTCGCAACATAGACATGGTAGGTGCAGTTGCTTGATTTGCGCGCCCTAGAAAACAAAGCACGAGCACTTGTGATACCCTAGATGAGATAGATTAACCTCTTGTCTTACAAGACACCACTCCCCACCTACCTCAGTTCGACGAGCGAATCGCATATAACAGATCCAAACCAAAGATCCAGCACGAGCAATCACATTGACTTCTTCGTTCATCTTGGCTTCAACTTCGCTTTGCTTTTTCTTTACATTCTTTTCTCGAATACGCAGCTGTTCTCTCACTTCGCCGTCGATATCATCAGACAAGTTCATTGCAGTACGTTCTTCTTCGGCTTCTTGCTGAAGTTTACTTATCTCCTTTTGAGCGGTCTCCTTAAGCTCTTCATGTTCCTTTTCTAATCTATCCACAAGATCATTGTACACTTGACGTGCCTCGTCTATCTGCTTTCTTGACTCACAAAGCTCGGCAAAAGAAAAGTTGAGCAAGAGACTATCAAGAAAAATAAATACAAGTGAAAACCAAACCTTTTTACAAGTTACCTTGAAGGCATGACTTCAATTGCCTGCTTGTAAATAGCTGCAGCCTTATCTGACTTGTCCTGCTCCAGATAGTAAGATGCAAAATCATGCCAGAGTTCAGGATAAAATCGTAAAACAAGAAAAGCTTGTTGATAGGCGTATGCTACGCGCTCCAACACAGCAGCATTGTCCTCTAGACGAAGAGGGTCACTTTTTTCCCACTCAATATACTTCTTCCACAGCTCTAATTGATGAATTTCTGATTCTGTCCACTGAGGAGGTAAAGCAACCGCGTTTGTGTTGATACCCTCGGTCAATAATCGCATTTCACGCAAAGCTGTTCGAGCAGTCATATAAGCTGAGGATTTCTCGCCCAAGAACTTTTTGGCCTAAACAGAGAATATAGATAAATAAAGCAAGAAACGTGAGGAAATCAACTTACAGTCAATCTATTCAAGCTATTTTCCCATTGATCATATTCTTTCCAAAGATGTTCAACGTTATTTAAAGGAATTGTCACGGCCTTTTGGTATGCACGACGCATTGAATCCATCTTTCGTTGCTCTTCCCAAGTATTTGAAGTCTAAAAGTATAATTGGTACATGTTGTAAAATAAAAATAAAGGGTTACCTCAGTAGATTTTAAGAAATAGATGTAATCAGCCCAAATAGGTCCAGCTTCTTTGTCAATACCAACGTTACTCAACACATACTCATACGCTTTTTCAATGATAGATCTAGCTTCTGGAGTCACAGCAGAACCGCTTTCCCTGAGATTTATGCGACGGATATAACCAAGATAAAATTTCCAGAGATCAACAGACAACACAGTTTTAAGACAACGAGTAAATAAAGCCTCTACTTCATTGAAATTGGAATACTTCAATTCCAACTCAAGATAGGCAAGCCAGTGTTTAGGCTATAGTAAATAAATAAAAAGTCAAAAAAAAGCAGAGAAAGAATAAAAGAGAAAGAAAAATATAAAAAAAAGGGTAAGTAAAACGTATTCTCTCTCTCTCTTTTTCTCTGTTTGCTTGTCTTTCTTTGAATACCACACAGGAAAAAATTGCGCGTGTATACGTTCAAAAGAGAAGGTCCTTCCTACTTTCAAAAATAGCATAACTTGGTTATATATATGTATATATATGTGTGTGTTTCTATACATGTACGTGGTCTGTTTTTATTTTCCTGTTTCATATAATGAGGAAAAAGATCAATACAAAGGATAGACATGATCTCCCGATGCTGCCCTATACGTCATAAGAGCACTAAGCCCTTTATCCCTCCAACGACAATAACAGGGTTAAGGTGCTGAATGTGGATATTTTTACTTACATGGGAAAGACAAATCAAGAGTAAAAGAGAGAGACCCTATGTGTATAAAGAAAAAAAAACTTACCGAAGTAGGAAACACGCTCAAGAATCGTTCATAAACGTCTCGAATAGCATCCAAATCACCCGTCTGCTGTATATCATTGATCAATGCATTCCATGCTTCAATATTATATTTTGATTCTCTAATACGAGCCTCTAATTTTTCTCTTCTTAGAGCAGCTCTTTTCATAGGAGGATCTGTAACAGTATTGCTGGCAGCAGTAGGTGCAGTAAAAGATGTATTTGAGGATGCTGTAGGCGCTGATGCTTTTTGAGTAAGAGCACTAATGGGAATCTGCCAGGACGCAGGAGCACTTAACAAAGGCGCCATAGTCTCTTCTTCTTGTTGATTTTCTTCCTTTTTTGGTTCTGCTTGATCTTCTTCCATTGGTTCATCCTCCAATTGTTGCTCTTGTTCATCTGTCGACTGAGGATTAGATTGTTCATCAAGCTTCATCTCTTCTGCATTAAATTGCTCAGTTGGCTGCTCAGCCAATGGTTCCATTGACTGTTCAGTCGGCTGGTCATTTTGTTGTTCTACTGAAGCTTCTGTTTGCTGCTCAACGGGTTGCTCAGTAGGCTGTTCAGCAGGCTCTTCCAAGGGTTGCTCTTCCTGTTGTTCGAGCTGCGTTTCTTCAATAGGTTGTTCTGACTGTTCTTCATGTTCCTTTGTAGATTCAGCTGCATTATTCATGATGGAATCATCGTTTACTTCGACAAACTGCTGTTGCTCCTGCATTGTTGAATCTCCCATGATTCAAAAGGTTGTTATTTATCTGTTAAATATTTGCTGAAAGAAAAAAGCTCAATTTTTTTTTTTTTTTCACAGTCAACTCTGTGACGTAAAGAGCATCTGAACTTTAAATTCTTGAAGTGATTTTTTTTAAATAGTAATCATGTCTGAGAGCTTAGTTTTAGAACAATACACATCCTTTCCTAGAGAAATTACTATCGATACTGACTATTGGAAAAGTATCATTGAAAATCCACCCGCCCATAATGAAATATGTGGGATTTATAAAGATAGGACGAATGGTGATATGCCTACTTGAAATTTTTTTATTGTTTTTCTGAGAATAAAGCGCGGCAAGAAAGCTTATAACCACATCCTCTATCGTCTTTTCGGCAACATTGCTATTCATTGCTGACTGCAAAAGTTTCGATAACAATTTTCTTCACTACAGGATTGTCTTCAATTCCTCTTCGTGGAAGACAGACAGACCTCTTGTTATTTGCTTTCCTTTTTTTTTTTCTTTTGTCTTAAAAAATTCACTTTCTTGTTTCTACACCAAGAAGCAAATGATTGAGCGGATTTGAACCAAAAAACATTGTGTATTGTTTAACAACTTCATACACATCAATCAATCCCAAATGTTGTTGTTGTCGTATTCAGCTTTTATATTGTAAAAAGACAAAATATGACGCGTGTGCGTTTTATAAGGAGCGAGAAACTATGGATGCTATTTATATTAATGTGGTCAGTGTGATTCTTTATCAATGTTGTCAGCACTCTTGTTCTTTTCACATGTGATAGAGGAATGTAAAGTAGAATGTATGCTCTACTGTAGGATTATACTCGAGTTATTATAATGATTATCTCATCAAATACGTCAGCGTCTACTTGCACCCTCCATAGAAGTTAATTCCACAGGTATTGAGGAAACTACAAAAAGACAAGATGATGGCCCTAGCTTAGCAGATACAGTTCTGGTGGCCAATGATGCTTCGTCAATGTTTAGAAGACCCGATCGTGATGACAATCAACAAGACTTGATATTTAACCGCTTGGATATTATCAGTGCGCATCAACAGAAAAAGGCAAGGATGTCAGGTAGTGTAAGTGACTTTCTATCACATTCAAACAAGATCAGTACGCACAATAACTATGACATTCAATGGAGAAAATGAGCAGAGTGGTTTGTAAGACAGATATCAAGAATAGATCCTACCGCATATAATCCTGGTATGGTAGTAGAGTACCTAACTCAGAACCAGCAGTTTTCACATCAGCATCTCAACGGTATCAAATCAGCCATAGTATCAGTATTTCGAGTATTACATTCCGAAAAGTCACCCTTAGCCCCTCATGAGAGGGTTCAACAGTTTTTTCCAGGCAAAGAAAAGAATCGACCCAAAACTCCCCAACTATATAAAGGAGATGTACAGTCTGACACCTATAATCGACATGATAAGGCCCTGGAGACCAACGAAGGGTCTTAGACTACAAAAAAGGCAGCTTCACTTTTAGCTGTGGCGAAATAAGGAAATTACCCTTACAATAACACTTACTAGTACATAACATCATTTCTTGATTCAGACGTCAGTAGTAAAACTAGCAAAACCCTTCATTAAGCCACTCTACCCCATAACAACGGCTAGACCCACGCCAACTATAATCCCACAATAAGCTTGAATAGTATAAATAAGAACCATTCTTTTATCAATAAAAGGATTAATTCAGTCTTAGTGTATCTTATTGTCTCTTACTTTTAATATCATCACACAATTTGAGATGGACAATAAGCAGAAAATAGCTAGTGTCACATTGTTAGCCAGAAATCGCAAGGAAATCATTTTTCCGGTGAAAGCCCTTTAGTATTTTGTTGAATACACTAAGGAAAGACGAACCCATCTAGCTACCTTATTCCTCACTTATATTGAGGATGACGATTTTTCGAAAATTTCTTCAGTTAAAGACAAGACAGTTGCACAATGGATCATCAATAGCTTAACCGCTGCGGGTATTGGCCCTGAAAAGTTTACGATGCACTCCATCAGAGCAGCAGCAAGCGCATACGTAGTCCAGCAAGGTGCTTTCATTCAAGATGTCATTATCCATGCAATTTGAATTTTAAATGCAGACATTTTTGAAAAGTATTACTTATGGCCAGCCAACAGAAGATGACAAGGACAGATGATAGGCAAGAGAATTTTAGAAGATACTGAAGCCACATCTTCGGCCTCCGTTTCGCCAACTAGGCCATTGTAATGATTAAATAAATCACAAGGAAATTTATAGTATGCTTGAAATAAGAGAGCTGTAGTAAGAGTGGTTTTATTTTCATAACGACAAACCCTTTTTTACTGGCTTTACAATATTTGTATCAATGACAAGAACATTTTATTCTCTTAATTTTTGTATTTTCAAACGCAAAACAATACAACTTTATCCAAAAAAGGGGCTCAAAATTTTTTTGCATAAATTTTTGTATAAATTTTTGTGCAATAAGAATAGTAATTGGGCGTGACTGCAGGTACACAATAGTGAAATATTAAAACAGAGCCAATGACTATGCATCTGTATATTTACAAGCCATAGCAACTGTTTCCAAATAATAACGTTACAGCTAAACACATCTTTACTGCATTTTATAAGACGCATGTAAATAAGACCTAGCAATTGAATTGTCGGAGTCAATTTTTGCTTTTTCATGATTTCGTTTATTTCCCAAGCAAATTTGGGAAACTTGATCATTTGTAAATAAAAAGCATATGTTGTAATGTATTTTGTTGGCTGTTCTTGCACAGAACGCTGACAAATCCTTTTAGAAAACAATCGAAAGTTCGGATCATGTACCATCCTCCGTTACTCCGACCCCATCGGGGCTTGTATAAAATAAAAAGAATTGGACGGCTTTTTTCCCTCATTTTCCTACTGGTCATTCTCTTGTCATGGTAGAAGAAGAGTCTTGTAGCAAACAGATACCAAGTCAATCGTCATTCAGCACTCAAGCAGTTGATGATAATAATTCAATACAAAGCAATTCAGCAGAGAAAAAGTCAAATAATGAAGAAAACAACAGCAGATCAAAAAAGAGCAACGTCCTCTGGACTTTCATCGGCCTTCAGATCGCGCTATTCTTAGCTGCATTAGATGGGTAAGCAAGTTGAATATCCGTGCGCATAAGGTACATGCTCATTAGTGATTTAGAACGATTGTAGCTACAGCACTGCCTACAATTGGATCTGATTTCAATAGTATGTCTATCGTTTCTTGGGTCGCGACAGCTTATATCCTAACATTTGATTCTTTCCGTAAGTCTCTGTTTTCTAGAGTCGCCTTTATTGCTAATCAATCTGTATCCCTTTAGAACCTTTGTTTTCAAAGTTTTCCGACATCTTTGGTAGAAAATGGATATTGATGTTTGGCATAGCCGTTTTTCTGATTGGCTCACTACTTTGTGCCGTTTCTACCGTAAGTTTCTTTTTTTTTGGATCGCAAGACAAAAATGCTCATGTAAAAATAATGTAGTCTATCATTATGTTGATTGTGTTTAGAGCTATTGCTGGTATTGGTGCTGCTGCTATTTTTTCAATGGTAATCCATTTTATCATTTTAATTTCATTACTAGATTAAGATTTTATTACAGGTTTTCGTTGTTGTAGCAGACCTTGTTCCACTTGAAAAAAGAGCAAGTTACCAAGGGTGAGAAAACATACCTGTTAGATGTTACACGTAGACTCATTCTGTAATAGTATTATTAACGCTGTATTTGGTGTGTCAAGCGTCTGTGGTCCTTTAATTGGTGGAAGTTTTACTGACTATGTGACCTGGCGCTGGAATTTTTATATCAAGTAAGTATAATATCCTTTGTTTTACAGGTCATTAACAAACAAACGTTGCGGAACAGCTTACCCATTGGTGCTGTTGCCATGGTAATGATATTTTTCTTCTTATATCTGCCCATGCCCAAAGAAGGTTTTATCGCAAAGTTAAAGCGTATAGACTTTGTTGGTACATTTATCGTCTTGGCATTTTCAACATTATTCTTACTTGCCATGAACTTTGGTGGTCAAACCTTCCCATGGAAATCAGCAGCCGTCATTGTGCCCTTAGTCTTGACTGTTATCTTGGTCGCCATTCTGTATTACGTTGAAACTAAAGTAACAGAGCCATTGATGCCTCCTCATTTGTTTAAAAATCGCTCTGTAGTTGCGGTCTTGTTGACGAACTGGTTCCTTGGTATGACCTTTTTTAGTATGCTGTACTACTTGCCAGTCTATTTCCAGGTCGTGCGTGGAGATAGTGCCACGTGGTCAGGCATTCGCTTGATTCCTATGCAATTGTTTCTATCGGTCATCGCAACAGTCGTTGGATTCTTCATTTCAAAATCTGGTATCTACAAACCACTGTAAGGATTAGAACAAGAGCAAAAAAGAATACACACGCTAATGTCTTTCTCTTCAATAGACCTCCTATTGGCATGGCGTTATTAACTATCTGCGTTGGATTATTATCCATACTCGATTTTGACTCAAGCTTTTCCAGTAAGTTGACATTATGTACTATTAACAAACTATTTGACTCGTCCAAAACAATAGAGATTTACGGATTTACAATCATTGGCGGTTTTGCCCTGGGCTTCGTGATTCCTGCAGTTATCATTGCACTCCAGGCGTCAGTAGAACCCAAGGATATCGCAGTTGTTACTGGTTTAGGCAACTTCAGTCGCATTTTAGGTGGTGCACTTGGTGTGGCTATTTCATCCGCTATTTTAAACACCTCGCTGGCACAAGATTTAGCCTTATACGTACCTGCTGATATTGTCAGTAAGATATTGGATTCATCTAATTATGTCAGAAATGGATGTCCTCCAGTGTATCTTGAAATCGTTTTAAAGTGCTATGTAGATGCGATCAGGTTAATCTGGCATGTCATGATCGGTATGTCAGGCTTTGGATTTTGTCTCTCTTGCCTTATAAAAGCTCACCCTATACGCAAACCAAAAGAACAAACCACATCAGCAGCACCTGAAAGTGTCGTAATTGACGTAGAGTCTAAAACTGAAAAACAAGATGAAAACAGACAGTAGGCCCATGTTCCTCTTAAATATACCAATTACTGCCTTTCATATATAATCAATATTTATATATCTTTTTAAATAAGCAAGAATAAAATTCATATTTTACAGACATATGCATACTCTCTCTTATGAGTTTCGGATATTGAATATAAGAGATCTTACCCAGGGAGGGGGGGGTGCTGACTTTTCTCTTCATATAATGTTTAAGCATCTCACCCGTCAGACATTACAACAAGCTAAACGATTATCACCTCAAATTGCTTTACGACCTCCTTCTGCTAGAATATACGCTCGTGCTATTCCACGCTTTATTCACAATACTTCAATATCCTTTGACAACAACACAAGACCTACATTCACCCCAACGTAAGAACGGAATCAACAACAAAATGAAAAGCTTACATATACTTTGAACTTAGAACATTAAATACAGACAGATACCATCGCTTATCTGATGAAATATTGGAACATATAGTTGCAAAGCTTGAGGAAATTGGAGATGAAATAGATATGAAAGGATTTGATGTTGAATACAGTGTATGAAATACTCATTGTTTGTTTCTTTATAACTGACAAGCATATTTTAGCAAGGTGTCATGACACTTTCAGTAGGCGAACATGGTACCTATGTGATCAATAAACAGCCTCCTAACCATCAAATTTGGCTATCTTCGCCTGTCAGGTAAAAAGAAAGCAAAAATAAGCATAGTGTTATTCAACCTCTTTTATCAGTGGACCACAGCGATTCGATTATGACGAACAACACAAAAAGTGGTTCTATGCTCGATATAACCAAACATTGGATGAAGTATTGAATAATGAATTATCCAAAGCACTTGGCAAAAAAGTTGATTTATTAGAACATTTTGATCCACAAGAAGAATAAATTTAGAAAGATAATTGTTCAAGAGTAGACAAGACTGTCTCTACATTTGGTATATAATATCTAGCTTCTGTACTTCTTGTACCTACCGTACAAGTGATCACTTTGAGGTTTTTCTGTTTGTTTAAAAACGTAAACATGTCTTCATCTGATCGGTCATCTCCAATAGCCAACACAAAGTCTGGTGTTGTATCTTGTAGAATTCTGTTTGCTATTGAACTCTTATTGATGTCGTGAGGGATGACCTCAATCGTCGTATTACCAATCATTGCATGTACTGCAAAATTCTTGTTGACAGAATCTGCAATATGATTCTGACATTCGGCTGCTTGCCAAGATACATACTGAGAATCAGTTCCTTCTGTCGTGCGATAGTGCTAATCCCTCGTTATTAGTTATACATGTGTACGCTTTATGCTAGTAACTTACCCAGACAATAGAAGTATCTTTTGTTTCAACGTAAGCACCAGGTGTACGTTCTGAATAATACTGAAATATCTCCTTGACAGTTGGCTTCCACGAGAAGTCAACATTATCGTAAACCTGCTGCCAGTCTCCTCCACGAGGCTTTATGTAAAACCCGTTCTCAGCACTACCCCCATAAAAATGAGTACATTCGGAACCATTAATGTGCGTGTCGGGGGCTTACCTCAGTCCTAAGTTAGGAACTAATCCCAAGTCAGTATCCACATTGATCTTGGTTCGTCCAGATATCACATAGACGGCATTATCAGGATTACTTGCCAATTTGGTGAGCAATTCCAAGACTCGATCCAGATCATTCGATCCAGGTGGTTTACCGTGTGGTATCAAAGTTCCACCATAGTCAAACAAGAAGCTATATACTCGTTCGATTAGAGCCTAAAGCTATCAAGATATTCTTTACTTACAGTCTCTTTTTAAAAGATTGGCAAGCCTCATTAAGGATGGATGCATTCAGTTTGGGTATCTTTGTGGAGAATCTTCGGCTGGGCTGGCTATGAATCTTTGATAATGTGCTAATGATACTACTTGCAAAATGTTGGGAAGAGTTGGTTTCAATGCTCTTGTAAAGCTCATTCCATCTTGCTGTCTTTTCGTCTTCTCCCATCGAAAGAGCATCATGAATAGCTTCTCCAATTTGCTATATAATATGAACATTAAGCTTCTTTTGAACCTTATCCCTCCTCTTACTCTGTAATCCCATGGGTTAACTCTTATAGATGCGCCAAAACTACCATAAGTACCAGTGAACTCGCTCAAGATGAGTGGATTGTGTGTTTCTTTCTGACAGACAATATACTCATGAGAGGTCAAGTTCATTCCATCTCGAAGTGGTGTCAGCAAACAGGTATCAGCACATGTCAAGAGTGCCAGGTACTGAGAAAATGATATATCCTGATGCAAAAAGACAATGGGTTGATAAGAAATGGTGCTAAACTTGAAGTTGATTCTTGATACGACATCAGATATGTGTGCACGCAATTCATTCTGTTCGGAGGTGGATAAGGCAATCTGAATCAAGACCACCTTGCCTCTCCATTCTGGGTGTCTGATCAAGAATTCCTCAAAAGCAAGCAGCTTTTGACGCACACCCTTGATATAGTCCAACTTATCTCTTGCCACAATCAACCGTTTACCCGCATACTTTTCTTTTAATTTCGTCACCCAGTGATTGACCTCAGGGTTTGATATCTTTCTCTGTAGTGCAACAATGTCGATGCCGATTGGATGAATCCCAACAGAGCAGTAATGAGTATCCAGTTGAATGCCTGTGGGTGTAGCATCGACAGAGAGAATACGTGAACATGTCTGTAGAAAGTGGCGAGCAAAAGAATAAGTCTGAAACCCAATCATGTCTGACTGTAACATTGCCTCTAACAACTCCTTTCGAGCTATAAATATTTAAATGCGTTAGAGATATGTTTACTCTATAAGTTGATACTACAGTACGTGGTAAGCATCGAAATAGCTCAGAGCTTGGAAATGGGATATGTAGAAAGAACCCGATGGTGGCATTAGGAATCTTTTGTCTGACCATTCCAGGCACGAGCATTAGGTGATAGTCATTAATCCAAACTGTATGTCCATTCATATCTTAGTCTATGACCGTAATAATAGATATATCCATATCAGATGACCCGCTACTTACTAATATCACCGTTCTTATAGTTTTTGACTATAGTATTAGCAAATTCTTGATTTAGATCCTTGTAGAGTTGATAAGGACCATTTTGTGACATCATGTTATGACAATCATCTCTGACAACATAATGAAAGTAAGGCCAGAGTACCTTTTAACCAAATGTGAATGGATATGTCTATTTCATACAAGACAAAACTTTACCTGTTTACAGTATTGATTATAATGGCCATCAAAGGTTGTATCTGATGGCATAACAGGATACGTATTGTATTGACTCTCGAATGTAGAATTGATCTCTTCTTTTGTCTTTTGTAAGAGCGCGTCTGTAGACATACCCAAGGTACCAACCCAAGCTAAGCTTTCAAGCTGGTCTTGAATAGAAAACAGTGCATTATTTAACCCAATATTTCCCGCAACTGTTGGTTTAACTGACCAAGGTGCGTCAGCAAAGGCTTTGGCACTATCAATAGCCGAGTGTCGTCTGTTACTGATGGATAAAGGAGGCAATTTTTTAATTTCTTCTTCTCTTTGCTGCCTACTTCTTGGTTGAACGAGCTTCTCTGGTTCCTTAAAGTCAAATAGTTCCTCTTTAGCATCCTTTGGTTGTTTATGTTGAGCTAAACTTTGAATAAGATTAGGTTTTGCATTATTCTTTTCTTCTGTCTTTGCAATCAGTCGGTCCTTTCTTTTCTTTTCGGCCAGTTCAAAGTTAACTGTCCAAGGTAAGAATAAAGTAGCTACAACCACCCTTTTTTCAGAAACTCTTGTCATACTCTTTCTTAAAAGAACAAAAATCGTTCCCAGGACCCAGAGTTGCTTTTTTTGGCGCTGACAATAAATACTCACAAAAAATTAGTAGTCACAAAATGAACATGAAGCTTGCCCCTATTCTCATCATATGAAGGGAATTTTTTAATTGTTGTATTTACGCGTTTTTCTAGTGACTATGCTTATTATCAATATCAACGACAATCTCGCCACTTGCATCATTCCTAAATATGATGATGATGTTGCCACTATTTGCTTTGTTAACGAAGCAGGATTTGAAGAGTGGTTCAGCAATATTGCACAAAAACATGCTAACTGGAACCTTCATCAAGGTTGGACTAATGAAAAAAAGCAAAATCTTTTCATGGTCAACCTCTTGTAGCACCTTTGAGATTACATATCATCAAGTATAATGAAGAAATCAGGCAATTGAAGAATAATCCAGAAGGTTTAGATAATCTGGTAAGCACATTAAGACAATCAATATCAATTGTAGAAAACGTCTGTTCTGTACCTCAATCAAGACCTGCTAGACAGCAATAGTTCTGTCTTTTATTTTCATTATAAAAATAAACATCTAATTTTTAAACCATTTACTGCCAAATTTTACTCAAGTTCCCACTTGGATATTATTCTTCATTTTGTGGCTACTAAATGTTTGTGGGTATTTATCGTTACTCCCAAATTTTAAAGTTCATAAAGGGGGGGGGGGAATAAGTAAACAATCTATATACAACGATGTTTTGAGATTTGGTAGTGCGCCAAGAAGCAGCCTTATATTATTTAATAATAAATGCAGCTAGGCGATCATCAACTTCCCAAGCAGATCCACTAGCAACACGAAGGCGAAAAGACGATGTACAACCTACAGGAGCTACACCTCAGCATACTCGCCATAAATTAGGAAATGTAAACTAGGCAGATTGCTTCAATTGTGCTTCAAGCCTTATAAAGTATGAGAAAACCATGCATAAACTATTAAAAAGCGTATTAACATCAATATTATCATAGGATCTGTTTAGGAAAGTGACTGAAGAGAGCTCTAACAACAGCAGCTAGAGATTATACCTAATATTCATCACACAATGGGGAATCTTTGGCGAAGGAGTTCGGTCTAAATTTTAGGCATTTCATTTTTCGGGACAAAATTTCCCATAGCAATAGTAAAAAATACAATGAATTAGGAATAATAATGTTCATGCTGCTGCAGATAGACACATTATTCTCCTTGACAATTATTATTCACGTGACTGTGCACTAAAAAAGTGACGTAAAGTGTAGTGCTTTTGTGAGTGCACCTCACATCGGCCATGAACCGAGATTTGGCGAATTGCGGAAAAATCCTTCATATAATTTTATGCGGGGTAAACGGTACTACTTTATGCAGCTTTTGAATCTTTTTGTACCTTTTATGCTTTTCTCTTTAAGAAAAGGGAAAAAAATTGCTTCCCCATCCATTTCCTCTTCTCTCAACTCCCTTTTGTACATCTTTATGTGGTCTTCTTATAAGAACCTGTAACCTTTTATTAAACCTTGCTCTCTCTCTCTCTTTCTGTGTGTGTGTGTGTGTGTGTACTTGTATTGTCTCACATGCCTATTATCAAGATGTCCATGTGAAAATCCAAAATACTGTTTGACCCTCTTGACACGGTATTATTCGGTGTTTTAAACATTAAAAAATTGAACTATAAATGAACTCGTTTCCCCAACATTTTCGTTTCCTTTTTTTTTGTTTAATTACATTAAAAAAACTAGAAGAAATGGTCAAAGTTACAGTCTGTGGTGCTGCTGGTGGTATCGGTCAACCTCTCTCTTTGCTCTTGAAGCAATCTCCTTATGTGTCTCATTTATCTCTTTATGATATTGTCAACACTCCTGGTGTTGCTGCTGATCTTAGGTACGTTATCTTGGTCTTATCGTGAACAAAGATACTCATCCACTTACTAGCCATATCAACACAAAATCCAAGGTGACCGGACACGTTGGTGCCGCTCAACTTGAAGAAGCCATCAAGGACGCTGATGTCGGTAAGTTGTCATAACATACGCACACACATGTGTGAATCTGCATATACTGAGTCTATTTTCTATCAGTTGTCATTCCTGCTGGTGTTCCTAGAAAGCCAGGTATGACGCGTGATGATCTTTTCAAGATCAACGCTGGTATTGTTCGTGATTTGGCTACTGCTGCTGCCAAGTTTGCTCCCAAGGCATTCATGTGCATTATCTCTAACCCTGTCAACTCTACCGTTCCTATTGTTGCTGAGGTATTCAAGCAACACAATGTCTATGATCCTCGCAGGTAAGCCCTAATATGTTCACTTGTTCATTTTGACTGAACTTTTGTGCGTGTATACATAAAGAATCTTTGGCGTCACTACTCTTGACATAGTTCGTGCCTCTACCTTTGTCTCTGAACTGATTGGTACCGATCCTGTCTCACTTCGTGTTCCCGTCGTAGGTGGTCATAGTGGTGTCACTATCCTACCTTTACTTTCACAAGTTCCCGGAACTGAAAAGTTGAGCAAGGAACAAATCGAAAAGGTCACTTACCGTATTCAATTCGGTGGTGACGAAGTCGTCAAGGCCAAGGACGGTGCTGGTTCAGCTACTCTTTCCATGGCTTACGCTGGTGCTCGCTTTGCTTTGAACATTATCGAAGCTGCTGCCACCGGAAAGCGTGGTGTTGTCGAATGCACCTACATTGACCTCAATGCTGACAAGTCAGGTGCTGAGTCCGTCAAGAGCTTAGCTGGTGACCTCGAGTACTTCTCAGTTCCTGTCGAATTAGGTCCTAATGGCGTCCAAAAGATTTTACCTATTGGTGAAATCAATGAATACGAACGTGAATTGTTCTCCAAGGCTGCTCCTGAATTGAAGACAAACATCGAAAAGGGCTCCAACTTTATTGCTGAAGGAGGACCCAAGTTGTAAAATCTATTTTTGTATATTTTTTCGTATTTATACCACATATCACTTTATGTACACGATATATTTAACATCTCACACAATAAAAAAAAGGGGACGTTCTTTTTTTGTACTATTTTTTATTATTTTCCATTTGGTTTATCATTCTGTATTGATAAATGCTGTGTTGCTGTTGTAAGTGATTTCATCGTAGTGTTATTGTTGTTAGTAGGACTGCATTTTAGTCCATACAGGTACCCACTATCAAATGTTTAGTTGGAAAAGAATTTGTTATTTTTTTGAACTTACAGATATTTTTGATCATCAATTTTATCTTCAAAGAACATTTGCCTCATCTTAAAAAAGGTTGTGCATGTCAGTAAACTATCACTCCCTGCTTGATGTTGAGGCCCTATTCTTGCCACCTTTTGTAAAATGTAAGTCTTGTGTCTATTGAACAAGTTATCATACCTGTAAATCATCCGCAATATCTTGTAGTCCACCTTTTAGGTTTTTACAGCTCTTCATCAAGTATTTTATATCATATATGCATGGGAAATAAGTACGAAGTAAATCAAAAAACTCTGATTCATCTGCTGGCATCACTGAACATGTCAGTATTTTCAACAAATATCCAAAATCATATCCACTAACATAGCTTGTTACTTTTCTGGTTCTTTGTTTAAAGGACAAACAAACCTATGAAATGAAATCCATTTAACATCGTCCAATAACACAAAGCCTGAACTAATCAAAAGTTCTCCAAAGTGTTCTACGTCAATTCCATACTCTTCGTGTTTTTTAAAGTCAATGCCTGATTTTGTTAGTAATTCAATTGAATCTTGCGCATACATGTCGTCTCTGTATATTTTGTATAAGTAATAGTTTTTTTTTTCTTTGTCTTCTTACGTTAAGCTAAACTTGAAGTTGAATTGCCAAGTACAGACGTTGCCAGGAAGGTTTCCATGCTGATCAGCAAATGTAACTCCAAGTTGAATAATCTTTAACAAATCGACATTACATCTTAATGTTTGATAATGATAATCAGAAGAAGTTTTGAATGAGCCAATAGGTCTAGCGACAACACCAGGAAATTCAGTATCCTAATTGTTATGCATCCTTAGTTGGTCATTATGCTAAATGATACTGAACAAAGAGCTCTATACCATAGCCAAATATGGATAGTCTTCTACTAAATCTCGAAGGTATGCCATCTCTTCTTCTAAATTCTCCGCCCACACTTCTTTGATATACTTCACGTCGTTCACTGGCATGTAATCTGTTCAATAAGAAGAAAAAAAGGAAAAAGAAAAAAGGAGAAACAAAAATTGCAGCCTATATATATATATATATATATATATATATTGCCACAGAAATGATGACGTGAATCAAACTCAAACAATTATGTTCCCCCTTCCTAACAGAAAAGGACATCTTTTTCTATGTTTAAATAAACATCAGAGGATCGAATGGATCTTTATACAACAGGAATACTCCTTTACCAAATCTATCCCATTTTAATTGTTAGCCTGTAAATTATCCAATCAAAACTGCTGACTTACCAAATCACCCGCCATTGTTTACTGGGCTCTCTTCCCCCTTATATAAAAGGAAATTGATCTATAATGAAAAGCTTATCATCTGTTTGGAGCATTTAAAGCATAGATCAAGATCACATAACCCCTCCCCCCCTCTTCATCTTTACGTTTAATTGGACTTGAAATAACATCAAGAAGAAGAGGATGGATAAACAAAGTTTATCTATTTTTTTTATTCTAAAATTAAATGTTGACTTTTACTAAATAAGGAAATATAAATGGAAGATTGTTATTAACCAGAATATACCCTCCCCCTTTGCCAGTCTTTAAATGTACAGCGTGAAGAGAAACTATTTGAAGCTAGTGTGATGAAACCGGGTTAATTTAAAGATCTTATGTTATTCAAGGCACGGTTGTAGTAGACAAGCCATGTTTATCCCCCCCCATACAAATGCTTTCACCAAGAGTCCATTGACGATAGAACATTCATCTTACTTACATATGGTACGTAACTTACTGTGCTTTATTTATTTTTACATACGCTAAATTCTTTGGATTTCACCGTTGTCAAATTTGTTCTTACCAACACGGTATCCTGCTTTCTTTTTATATGTAACTCTATTTGTATTAAAGATGACATTATGTTCATTATCATAGAGAAACTCTTTATATCCAATCAATAAATTTCAGGCATAATGATGAACCCCACATAGAGCCTTTGTATGTGTCATTATATTCTCGTCAAGATCCACAAAGGCACCTATCAACCTGAGCAATAATTATACTGATGTACATACCTTGGCCATATTTAAAAAGAATGAATCAAATCAAAGATAAGTAGAGCAATCAAGTGTGAGCATACCTTGCAGAAGATCGAGGGGAATGATGACACTATATTCTTAAAGGCACAATGTGTGTGAGGAGATGAAATCCGGCCCATTAGATGCATTACAAAGTATTTCAGAAGCTTTCATTTTCACAACAATGCTATTTACACAGGTATTTTATTATTTTGTCTTTTTCAAGAGTGTAAGAACGGCTGCTGCCTCTATTGCATTTTCACCAACATAGACAGAGAGCGCTTGTGAATCATATGGAATCAGTGGTTTCCTTTTATCCATTAGAGAAGTAGCAAGGGATGGTGAACTATTTGGTGAGCAGCTAAAGGAATCTAAGGGACTTGAATCAGACGATGTTGCACTTTCCCATGTAATAGGCAAATTATTAGCTTCTTCATGAGCATTACTTTGTTTCTTCTTGTTTGTCTTTTTGCTACTACCAGCAATGCTTGACTTTCTTCTTCTTTCCGTGGTCGGAACAGTATCGCCATTAGGCGGCTTATCGCTCAAAATTTTGCCATGCTTCCATTTGACACCACAAGCGTTACAGAGAGTACCAGCACCCTGCGGACCTCTACGCCACATGGGTGTTGTCTTACAGCCACAGTATAAACATTTCTTTATCGGGCTAGTTTTAGCTATAGAAGCTTTAGAGGTACTCATTCGTTTGGTTGGTTTGATAAATGTATCTTCTTCTTCTTCTGCAGCCATGTCTTCATCTTTATGAAAATTAAACATTGAAGAAAGAGGGATGTATTCTATTTACCTTTATCCCAATCATCTTCAGCACTGCTCCAGTGATCCGTTACTATTTTAGA